>QJPP01005892.1:0-39373 GCA_003996215.1 Jaltomata sinuosa | reverse complement strand
AAACACAATTCAACAACAATTGTCCATCCGAAATTCAATCCAAAAATATGATTATGGGCAGAGTACTTACCACACTTGAAGGGGTGTTTTTATCCTCTTTTTATTGATGCTTTGAAAAGCTTAAGTACCCCCTACACATACACCAACAAGAGAAGAAGAAATCTCTTAATTGTTACACAATTTCTATGTGTTAAATCTTAAGAAAGGGGCTGCCATAGTTCATGTCTTTCTTACCATAGGATATCCTAGCTATATGTAGTAGATTAATACCAAGATAACAAGTGGTTTAACTCACCTTAATCTTGAATTAATCTTGATCTTCTTAGAACCCTAAAGGGAAAGAAGGGCTGCCAAAAAGGAAAGGAGATAAGAGAGAATTTTTCCAGCTTTTTGTGATCAACATTTACCAGCAAAAGGCCTGTATAAAGGGACCTTTTTGGCCGACTTTTTTTGAGTATATTTGGGCCAAAATGGGTCAAGAAACTTGGGCCAAAATTACCCTTTGCTTGGGCCTCAAAAGGGTTAAGTTTTGTGGCTGATTTTGGGCTTCTCTTGGGTCAAAATGTGGTCAATATTGATGGCTACCTTTTGTAGTTGTTTGGGACAGATTTGGTTGTGCTTTGATGGGCCAACTTTAAGCTTCATTTGGGCTACCATTAGGTCTAATAATCCATGGTGTTGCTGCCCGTAATCGGCCTTCGGAACTTAGTTCGTTAGCGTAGGTAGGTGATGCACCTACTTGTCACCTAAGAGCTTAGATAAGTCGAGCAAGTACCTCACTTGTTTTATATCATTTTCAAAACCCTCATCCTTATAATTTAACTTAACACTTATATACATTTGACCATTTCAAATTCTAGGCCAAAGTACCCCTTCACAATCTCGAGCTCAAATACCTTCGTCGATACTTACTTACTCACATAGGTTTTGAAAGGTACGGGGTGTTACAGTCATTGGGTTTTAAACAATTTTGATATTAGATATGTCACCAGTTTATGAACTAGCTTTGACTTCAAATGTGTCATTGGTTATGAATCAGCTTTGGCATCATATATGTCATTGGTATTATATGAGCTATATGTATGTTTTGGGAGTAGTATTAGCACCGAGTTGGATGGGTAAGAGTACCCATATATCCCAGAACTACGTTGCCCCCGTAGGTTCTAAGTCCCGTGCTGAGCATCAGTTTCAGGTGATCACGTTACAATCATGTATTTGTACCCTTGGCGAGGTGTATTAGGTCCTCTCAATGGGGCGTATATATCGAATTCCATATAGATCACATGGTCTATGTCGGTTATAGAATCTCCCATAGAAACAGTTTATGATTTACGTTGCATTTGACTTTTATGCAGTTTTCAGACTTATTACTTATGTTTATGTTACAACTTATGATATATTAAGAGTCATTGCATTCAGTTATCTTTAAAATAATGATTTCAGTTATTTATGTACACCTAGCATAGCATGTTTTCATCATGTTCATGCATTGCTCATATACTTAGTACATTCCATAGTACTAACGCATATTGCGCTGCATCCTTTGATGATGCAGATTCAGGTGTCCCTTCACATCTTCGTTGCTAGAGTTCCCGGCCACTCACGCACAACTGTGGTGAGTCCTCATAGTGCGAGGACTAGATATGCTTTTTCTTATGTTAGCCTTACTTCTATACTCCGAGTTAGCTAGGGTCTTGTCCTAGCAACTCTTTATGTTATGACTAGAGGTTTTCAGTCATAGTTTGTATTCAAATTCCCTTTTTGGATATTGTATGTTATGGGGCCCTTAGACCCTTTATTGATGTTTCCTTGATGGGATTTCCGTATTATGCTTTCGCTTATCTTTTGTTATGCTTGAGAATGCTATAACCAAGGGTTAGCTTCGGATTTTTGTGGTCCCAAGTTCTGTGTTACGTCTAGGGGGTAACCTCGGGGCATGATAACTTCTATAAAGCTGATTTGGAAAATATTTTATCCCTTTTTACAAAACAATCATTTCAAAAATTGTTTAAAATTCAAAAACGGCTCAAGATTAATTTATAATGTGGAGGGTAAAAATTGGGTGTCAACAAACACATACATAAAAGTCATCAAATAAACTTACAAATATAATGCAGTCACATCACAAAATATGGGTTCATGCCCATACTAATCTCTTAGACAAGTAGTCTCTGTACCTCATCAGTCCTATAATAATCACTTAATCTATATACACATGCTAAAGGCTTTTATTTCTGTCCAACTAGTCTTGACCTACAGGAAACACCTAGGGTCCATGTACCATACTAATGTGGTACCCGCTCCACCATATAGCCACTCATTCATATGCTCACATCAGACTCGAGCTACTCAACAATAGAATAGTATGTGTATTCCTCCTTCTCTCAACATATCTCAGTACGTTATCACTTTCAATTATCTCTCAGGATATAATTGATATGTACACAAAATATAAGGAGTGCACTTCAAATAATCAGTTATTTAAAGACATGCTTCAAACAATCATAAGCTTATTATTGTAATGACCCTTCCGGTTATTAATGCATTTTCAACTTCTTTGTACTGTTAAAGCTTGCCTGTAGTGACCCTAAGTTATTTATGGCTTGCTGGAACTGGTAGTTTGGTGCCCAGGCCATTTGTTTGGTCTTTATGGCCATTTGCTTATTTTAGAGCTTTAACTTTGGAAATTGCTAACTTCAGTCAACATTCTTAGTTATCATGCTCAAAATCGAATTCCGACAATTTTATTTGCTCCGAAGCATGGACTTTGGTCAGGATTCGGGAGTTTTCTAGCTTTGAACTCTCTCTTATTTTGTGTTTTCAGGCCAGTTGGACTTATTTGGTTGACTTTGGTCAATATTTGGAGAAGACAACCTGAGATGAAAATTACATTAGTGCTATTTGTTTCGGAATGTCTAGTTTAGGCTAGACAGGCTATTGGTTTGGGTCCCGAGGCTTTCAAACTTGAATTTGGCCCTTGGGTTCCATTTTGGAATTGTTGGCCTAAAGGTTGATTTTGGGTGAGGGGCCCACATTTCATTAAATTGACCTCTGATAGGATTTTCATCAATTCCATTAGATCCGAAATGCCATTTCTAGTTGAGTAGCATAGTTCATTTGTGCCTGTGCGACCCTGAATGAATCCCGAGGGTCCATCCGAGCTTTGTAAACTTAGCTACTTTTGTTGAGTCTAGTGTGACCACAATTGCGATCATTTGGCCGCATTTGCGGCTATCACACTTGTTGTGATTTACCACAATTGCGGTAGTTTGGCTGCATTTGCAGAGTTTTGCATTTGCAGTGGTTTTGCCATATTTATGGAGGTCACTATTCATCCGTACCTCCGCATTTGTGATAAAAAGTGCCGCATTTGCATTGTCTACTGGCAGTATATTAAAAATCCTTTCTCCTTCATTTTTCGGCATTTAATTCATATATTTCCCAACTCCAAACCCATAATTCTCTCTACCAAAGTGCTCCCATCAATTCTAAGCTTGGGGAATTCGTTTAGTTGAAAGATTTTATTGCTCCCTCGTCCCTTGGTAAGTTTCTCCTTCCCCAAAGTTGCTTCTTCTCCATTGTTGCAAACCTCCATTATTGTTGATTCTTAAAGCTTGGAAATTCCATGTAGAAAATGTTCTTTTAGGGTTGCATTTTTGTGGGTTCAGTGATTTCACTTCCTTGGCGTGTTTCACCTCATCGTGGTAAGTAGTTCTTGCTTAATTTTTGGTTTTCATTCTTGAATTTCCCTCTTTTATTCATGATTTGAGCAGGCTATTTTGTTCCCTTTTCCTTGGCCAAATTTTCTCAAACTTAGGGCATGCACTCACGGGAGTAGTATATTCATCGTGCTTCTTTTCATTTATGATTTTGGGTTGTGGGCTCCGCAAACTTGCTATTTGACCCAAATTTCAACCCGACTATTATTATAGCAATATGGGTATTGTTATTCTTGTTTTATTACATAGTTTATATTCTTGACAGTGTGATTGCATTTCAGGACTTCCCAAAGCAGTTTAGGCTTGGACATCATCGTTCTATCAACTTATCATCGGACGACAGGTAGGTTATGGTTTAACCTTTCTAGACTTTGCGTATATAGGCTATAATTACATTAATTTGTATCCTTGGGTTGGTTGTTATAGGTTGGTACCCCAGACCTTGTCCATTTTTTCTATCTGATTTATTCATATGTTATTTATAGTATTTGATGTAGTAATGCTATATTATCCTTGTGGCCTCGTGTGACCTTTGTATATACCTCTGGACCATAGACGGTGGGATATTTGGGAATGTCCGCGAGTCTCAGACATCTAGATAGTCCTATAGACTGGCTATCTGTGCTGTAGGACTGATAGTGCATGTGCAGGGTCGATAGGACTATTTGTGAGCCATTGGGCTAATCTATTTTTTTGCGAGCATATCATTCATGCAAAGGGCTTTCTGCATGTTTTACTACTGATTTGGATTTGGGCCTACCATAAATGATTTTCTAAACTTTGCATGACCCAGAGGGCCTATTTTCGGTAAAACAATTATGGAAGGATTTTTAGAACTGACTTTTATGAAACCTCTTGGAGAAAAGAGGATATTATGATGGTTTTTATCACTGGTTTTCATTCTGATACTAGGCTCGGCTGGGACATAACACTAGACATGATTTTCTATGGATTCAGACCCGGATACGTGTCGAGCACCTTGTTTAGAGATTTTGAGACTTGATTAATTATTTAGACCCGGATACGTTCCGGTACCCTTGATAAGGGTTATTGAGATTTGGCTACTGTTTTAGACCCAGATACACTTTGGGAACCCTTTGGCGAGGTTTGAGATTACTACTACTAATTTAGACTCAGATCAAATATGGGAACGTACTGCAAGGTCCTGATTATTGAGCTTTATATTGAGGAAAGTGTTTTAGTATATGGTGTATGAGTAGACCTCTATGGACCCTACCATTTCAGACCAAGTGCTACGGGCCGAAGGTGACCGAAAAGGGGGGAAGGGTGTGTACAGCAGAGTAGAGGTACTCGGGAGAATTCCTTCCATAGATCCTGCCTCTATTGGGCCTTTGGGGCACCAGAGGGGGTAACATACGATACTACTATCACACCTGGTTCCACCATATCACATTATCATGCATATTGTATTCCAATTCCACCCTTGTTTGCTATGTGCTCAGTGTACCCTCTGGTTGTATGGGCGGTCAGAGGGTTTGTTTTCACGTGATTTCATTCCTTTATTATATGGGCGGCTGTTGGGACTGTAGGTAGAATATATTACTCTCTTCATCTTATAGAGCTTGTTACGACCTTCAGTTCTGGTTGGATTAGTAGTTTTTATCCTGTTGAGGCTCCATCTTTTGGACTTGATTATTGAGGGGCTAATGGGTTCTTTATTTTTTATGCACTATTTATGAGGCCTTCTGAGTAGTTGTGGGTTATCAAATTCTACTCCTTATCTTAGTTCTTTATTGTAAATCTCGGCACTTTGTGGCTTAGTTATTCCATCCTAGGGTTATACTTGAGAGATTGTTTTACGTCTATTCTTATATAGAAATTGATATTTTAAGCATATTTCCGTTAGTGTATGGCTTCTAGTGGATTATGTTGGCTTGCTTTCCTTCTTTCCCCTTTTACTTGAGGTTACCAGTATATCACCAAGTTTCTAAATGATCTCTTTTTATATACTAATATTGCGAGGATTCCAAGTGCATTCTTGTTTCGTTCACATGTGTTTCTGTGTTATGTATATCTTTTGTGCCAGCATTGTATGCTTATAACTCTTGTTTGACTATTCTCCGTGCTAGTTTCCATGTGCTTTCTCTATTGCTTCAGTGACTGCTTTCTTGTTATATGCTACTTAGTGTTTTTATATCTTATATATGCTCAGTCAGCCTATGATGCCTACTGGGTATCCATTGCTTAGCAATTGGTGCTCATACTACACTTCTGTATCTTTTGGTGCAGATATTTATGTGAGCTTTCGCCGTTGATCACGTGGAGACTCATGCAGCTTTTAGAAATTTGAGACTAGGATGAGCGCCTGATGATCGGGGCTTGACCACATCTCATTTTTTGTCACTTTTACTCTTTGTACTTTGGGAGACAGTTATATATTCTATTGTGTTACTTCTAGCACTTGTATTCTATTAGAAGCTTCTGTACTATCAATACCAAGTCTTGGAGTTGGTGTATTTTCCTTGTTTCATTATTCTATCATTATATTCTACTTCCACTTATTTCTGCCTATTATGCGTGTTGGATAGGTAGTATCCCATTACTAACCATTTTGGGCTACGAGAATTGGTTTGCTTACAGGGGGTTGTAGGTGCCATCATGACCCGAGAAATTGGGTTGTGACAGCTTGGTATCAGAGCTTTAGGTTTACTGGTGTCGTGGTATAGAAGCAAGTGTCTAGGTAGAGTCTCACAGATTGGTACGATGAGATCCATATCCTATCAACGGGAGGCTACAGGGCATTGTTAGGAAAAGTTTCATCTTCTTGACTCCTTATCGTGCATCATAGCTTTATCGACTTTTGAACTTTATTTTTTTTATTCCTTCTCAGATGCCTAAGATGAGTTTGACTGCGGGTGGTGTCAAGGCTTCTGTGCCTGTTGCTTCAGGGCTTCCGTTAGCGCCAGGATTTTAGAGTGAGAGCATATTGCATCAGTTAGGGGGTTTGGGGCCAGCCCAGCCTCTGGTAGGGTTTTATGCTACTCCAATTATTTAGGACATCATGGCTAGGACTTGGAGTCCTCCGGTGGGTTTTTAGTACCTCAGGTTGGGGCAGTACCTAATTTTTCAAGCGGTGCTTCAGTTAGGGTTGAGCTTCCAATTCTTCAACATGGTTATATGTTGGTATAAGAGTATAAGGCGAGGTTTCAGGAGATGGTTAGGCGTACTGCTAGGGCTGTGCCTTTAGAGTTTGAGAGAGTTTAGAGCGTTGTTAGAGGACTGATTTCACCGCTCTACTTGGCGATTGAGAACTTGGTTATAGTTGGGACTACCTTTCTTCAGGTAGTCGACCATGCTTGGGCTATTGAGGGTTTATTTCGTGAGGCTTATGGAGATAATGCTAAGAAACCTCATTGCCATGACAGTTTTTGAGTTTCCCAAACTCGAGGTGAGGGATTCTCCACTAGAGATTGGTTGCATTGCTTCTTGTCTAGCGGACCAGTTTTAGTTGGCCCACTGGTTCCAGAGGGTGGTTATACAGAGCATGTTGAGCAAAGTAGACATGGTATGGGTCAGGTTCTTCAAGGTTTGCATTCAGGGTGCATAGGCCATGGTGGTCGGTCAGGTTCAGTGAGATCTTCCCATCCGACTTTATTCCATGGGTTTTGCTTTTAGTGTGGTGAGTTTTGCCACTGTGTTAGGGATTGCCCCAAGATCGCGCATCCCAATTGGCATGGTGGTTATGATTGTGGGGTGGTTGGTCACTATTTTAAGGATTGTCCCCGGTGAGGAATGGTTGAGCCTTCATCTTTGACTACTTAGTCCAGAGTTAGATCTTGTCAGTCCGATGCCCCTCCTAGTGGGCCAGAGGTAGAGGTTCCTGATATTGTTGCTCTAGGTAAGGCTTTTGTTACCTTTGGCTAGTGATAGCATTATTCACATTGTAATTCTAATCCTTTTCGTGTATTTGCTTATATGCCTACCTGTTTCCCTTGTTTAGTTGTTTTACTACTTGTGTTGTAGTGCATTTGCAAGTGTTTATCTTGGTAGATTATTCTTTAGTAGTGGATGGGGTGAGTTATCCTTGAGAGGTGTTTACCCGGAGTTATGACCCATGGATAGGTCTTGTTAGCCTCTTTTCTGGTTGGTTTTGTTTCAAGTTTGTTATGGTTCTAGACTTGGGTTGAGTCTTCCTTTTCTAGCGGTCCTAAATTGTTTTTGCCTAGGCCTTTATCTAGCATTGGCTAGAGGTCCTTGCATTTGCTCAGTGTGATACCAGTGGTAGTGCCAGAGTTTGAGGTCTTATCTTAAGTCGCGTGGTGTTGGTTATGCTGTAAGCATTGGTTGGTATTGGTTTTCTTGTGTGATTGAGTCGACCTTCATTGTTTGATTAGTTTAGAAGGTTAGCATGCATGGGTTTCCTTCTTGGTTTTATTCAGTTTCTTGTCTGGTTGGGTTGTCTTCTTATTTTCCCCAGTTCTAGTTGGTTTGAGTTTTGATCATTGTATTCTGGTCGAGCTATTGATTGTTGCATGGTGGTCGAGTTTTGATTGTAGCATTTCGGCTAAGTGTTGACTATAGTATTGTGGTTGAGTTTCAACTATGGAATTATGGCTAAGTGTTGTTAGTAACTTTGTGGTTGAGTTGGGTATTCGGCCTACTCTCATCCCTTCGTATCAAGTATTGCCAGTAAGAGTTGTAGGAGCTAAGGGAACAACTCCAGAGTCTTCTAAGAAAGAATTTATGGAATTTAGTGTATCCTTTGAAAGGGTTTCGTTATGGTTGCGAAGGAGGGTGATGACTTTTTGTGTGTGTATGTATGTGTTCTAGTAGCTAACAAAGGTGGTGACTGAGAGTTTGCTTTGGCTTGTATGTTGGTGACTTGCATCGAACGAGCTCAGATTGTGGTGTCATTTCCTTTGATAGATTCGAGGTCAGAATTGCTTCTATTATGAGATTGAGGTAGTGTTCATTTATGGTACTACCTTTGGGAGCTTGTTGCAACAACTTTGGCTTCTTTGTTATCTTCTTTGGGGGAACCAAGTTTCAGTAGCATCTACAGATTGGGCAAATTATGTATTCATGGCCTAGTTGGCTCTAGTTCTATTAGTGTCCTTTGATGGCAGATGGGTCTACTCATGGGTTCGATAGAGGCATTGATTGGCAATTAGAGTTGGATTTTAAAATCGTAGGCTAGCAGGTAACATCAGATGGTTTATGGAAGTTTCTCTTCAGTTACAGTTTCTTAGGTCATAAAGTAGTGAGTTCAGATAGATTAGCTTCCCTATTTCAATTTTGGAATGGTAGTTGGCCTTGGACATCTAGTCCTTGGCTAACCATCAGATTAGGTTGGACATTCCAATTTCTAGCAGTGTTCTTATCAGTGCAAGGTCTATTCTACTTTGGTTGGACAAAATCAGCGATGGTGTATGTTATATGTGATCAAGTTGTGCGGGTTGAGACTAGGGGGGTGACATTAGGTTCTAATGGTACTTCGAGGTCGATGGTCGCCTTGGTGATTTTGGGAGTTAGAAGTTTGAATGGGTTGATTCTCTGAGAGGTCATCTATTGTGTGCAATTCCAGCATTAGTTAGACTCTACCAGTGTGGGCCAGGAGCTGCGGTATGTAAATGCTTTCAGAATTGGTGGTTCGTGTGTAGGTATGGTAGACCAAATGGTTTTGAGCCAAAGGGGCGAGTTAAAGGTTTATGCAATTTTTTGATAGCTATATGGTGACCTTGGGCATTAGACATCTTTCCTTTGCCTACAGAGTGTTTGACTTGATATTCGCAGCATAGTGAACTTCTTTCTGAGTAGAGACTAGTAAGGTGATCTTAAATCCAAATGGTGTTTGTGTAATCGGAGCAGTAATGGTACTTCTAGAGATTGGAGCTTGATTATTGCCTACAGACTCTATGGTAGGCTTACCACACTCCTTGCAGGGTCTTGGTTTTGGTTTAGGTCTTTTGGGCAAGTTGCCCTGGTTTTTTAATTTTCTGTTGACTCAGACTTGGCACGGTTCAATAAGGTTGGCCTTGTCCGACAGTTTGGAGATTCTTCCATTGACACAGGGTGTTCATTCATGCTTTCCCAACCCTGGTGTTTGAGTTTCATTTAAGCTTCGATGGTTGGTTCAATTGGGTTCAGGTATTGGGATTGATCTTTGCAAAAGCATCCATCCGTTGGTCGATAGTCAATCGGTACATGTTACTTTAGTTTTCGATGATATGCTACGGGTTGATATCTTGGATAGAAAATTCTAGTAGACTATAGCTTGGCTTGGAAAGAGTATGAGTAAAAGGGTGACTTCATTCGTAGTTAAGTATAAGCGGAAACCATGGATCTCTGGTGGGTCAGTTGATGTTTCGAGGGTGGCTTGAGTGTTCAACTTGTTTGAAGCTTCATGAGTATAATGCAAAAGGGTTCAGGTCAGAATAGAGGGTTTTTGCGGATCAACGGGTCATGAGTTAGAGTTTTGGTTTGTGACTTTATGGGTCAACTTGGTTGTGGTATCGAGGATTTGAGTTTTATGTGTTGATCGCCTTGGTTCTCTAGTTTCGGTGTTATGTCGGTGCTTTCCGGTTGAGATTCTAGAGGTTCGGTTTGGTTGATAAGCCTTTAGTGTTTTGAAGTTAAAGGTTGGAATTTATCTTGGCTAGAGTGAAGTTGAGGCTTGGTTGATTTTCTTTAGTTCCACTTTGTTGGGTGCCATCCGGTTGAGGAGGCTACCCATGTTGTCCGAGAGAGTAGTACAGGCTTTGTATCCTCTATTCTTAAGTCATTAGTGTTTTCTTCTTTCTTGACTTTCGAGGATGAAAGCCTTTTTAGTAGTGGATGATGTAATGACCCTTTCAATCATTTATGCATTTTTGCCTTCTTTGCACTGTTAGAGCTTGTCTGTAGTGGCCCCAAGTCATTTATTGCTTGTTAGGACTGGTAGCTCAGTGCTCGGACCGTTTGTTAGGTCTTTATGGCTGTTTCCATGTTTTAGAGCTTTAACTTTGCAAATCATTGACTTCAGTCAACATTTTTAGATATCGTGCTCGAAATCAAATTCTGACAGTTTCATTAGCTCCAGAGCATGGACTTTGGTCTAGTTGGACCTTTGGTCGGGATCCGGGAGCTTTTTAGCTTGGAACTCTCTCTCATTTTATGTTTTCAGGCCAATTGGGCTTGTTTGGTTGACTTTGGTCAACATTTGGAGAAGACGACCTCAAATGAAAATTCTGTCAGCACTATTAGCTTCGAAATGTCGAGTTTAGGCTAGAGGGGCCATTGGTTTGGGTCTCGAGGCTTCCAAACCTGATTTTGGCCCTTGGGTTCTGTTTTGGAATTATTGGCCTAAAGGTTGATTTTGGGTGTGGGGCCTACTTTTCATTAAACCAACCTCCAATGGGATTTTGGTTGATTAAATTGGATCCGGAATGCCAATTCTAGTTGAGTAGCATAGTTTATTTCTGTCCGTGGGACCCTGGATGAATCCCGGGCCCATCCGAGCTTCTTAAACTTAACTGGTTTTGCTGATTCTGGTGTGACCGCAATTGTGGTCGTTTGGCCGCATTTGCGGTGATTTGCGGCATTTGTGGAGTTTTCACATTTGTGGTAGTTTGATCGTATTTGCAGAGTTCCGCATTTGCAGTGGTTTTGCCGTATTTGCAGAGGTCACTATTCATCCGTGCCTCCGCATTTGCGATAAAAAGTGCCGCATTTGCGGTGTCTGCAGGCAGTATATTAAAAATCCTTTCTACTTCATTTTTCAGCTTTTAATTCATATATTTCCCAACTCCAAACCCATAATTCTCTCTACCAAAGTGCTCCCATCAATTCTAAGCTTGGGGAATTCGTTTAGTTGACGGATTTTGTCGCTCCCTCATCACTTGGTAAGTTTCTCCTTTCCCAAAGTTGCTTCTTCTCCATTGTTACAAACCTCCATTGTTGTTGATTCTTAAAGCTTGGAAATTCCTTGTAGAAACTGTTCTTTTGGGGTTGCATTTTTGTGAGTTCGGTGATTTCACTTGCTTGGCGTGTTTCAACTCATCGTGGTAAGTAGTTCTTGCTTGATTTTTGGTTTTCATTCTTGACTATCCCTCTTTTATTTGTAATTTGGGCGGGCTGTTTTGTGCCCTTTTCCTTGGTCAAATTCGCTCAAATTTGAGGCATGCACTCACGGGAGTAGTATGTTCATCGTGCTTCTTTTCATTTCTGATTTCGGGTTGTGGGTCCTACGTGCCTGCTTTTTGACCCAAATTTCGACCAGGCTATTATTATAGCAATATGGGTATCGTTAGTCTGGTTTTTGTGCATAGTTTATATTCTTGATAGTGTGATTGAATTTTGGGACTTCGTAGAGCAATTCAGGCTTAGACATCATCGTTCCTGCAGCTTGTCGTCAGACGACAGGTAGGTTACGGTTTAACCTTTCTAGACTTTACGTATATAGGCTATAAATACATTAATTGGTATCCTTGGGTGGGTTTTTATAGGTTGGTACCCCAGACCTTGTCCGTCTCTTCTGTCTGATTTATTCATACGTTATTTGTAGTATTCGATGTAGTAATGCTATATTACCCTTGTGGCCCCGTGTGGCCTTTGTATATGCCTTTGAACCATAGACGGTGGGATATTTGGGAATGTTCGTGTGTCTCGGACATCTAGATGTTTCTTTAGACTGGCTATCTGTGTTGTAGGACTGATGGTGCCTGTGTAGGGCCTATAGGACTGTTTGTGATCCATTGGGCTAATCTATTTATTTTCGAGCATATCATTCATGCGAAGGGCTTTCTGCATGTTTTACTACTGATTTGGCTTCGGGCCTACAATAAATGATTTTCTAAACTTTGCATGGCCCCGAGGGCCCATTTTTGGTAAAATTATTATGGAAGGATACTGACTTTTATGAAACCTCTTGGAGAAAAAAGGATATTATGATGGTTTTTATCACTGGTTTTCATTCTGATACTAGGCTCGGCTGGGCCATAGCGCTAGACATGATTTTCTACGGATTTAGACCCGGATATGTATCGGGTACCTTATTTAGGGATTTTGAGACTTGATTACTGATTTAGACCTGGATATGTTTTGGGCACCCTTTATAAGGGTTATTGAGATTTGGCTACTATTTTAGACCCGGATATGCTTCACGAACCCTTTAGCAGGGTTTGAGATTACTACTACTGATTTAGACTCGGATCGAATCTGGGCATGTACTACGAGGTTCAGATTACTGAGCTTTATATTGAGGAAAGTGTTTTTAGTATGTGGTCTATGAGTATACCTCCATGGACCCTATCATTCAAGACCAAGTGCTACGAGTCGAAGGTGACCGGAGAGGGGGTGTACGACAGAGTAGAGGTACTCGAAAAAATTCCTTCCGTGGATCCTGTCTCTATTAGGCCTTTGGGGCACCGGAGGAGGTAACATACGACACTACTATCACACCTGGTTCCACCATATCATATCATCATGCATATTGTATTCCGATTCCACCCTTGTTTGCTATGTGCTCAGTGTACGCTCTGGTTGTATGGGCCGCTGTTGGCACTATAGGTAGATTATAATACTTCCTTCATCTTATAGAGCTTGTTACGACCTTCAGTTCCGATTGGATTAGTGGTTTTTAGCCTGTTGAGGCTCTGACTTTTGGACTTGATTATTGAGGGGCTAGTGGGTCCTATATTTTTGAGGCACTGTTTATGTGGCCTTCTGAGCATTTGTGGGTTATCGGATTCTACTCCTTATCTTGGTTCTTTATTGTGGATCTCGGCACTTTGTGGCTTAGTTATTCCATCCTAGGGTTATACTTGAGATATTGTTTTACGTCTATTCTATATGGAAATTGATCTTTTAAGCATGTTTCAGTTAGTGTATGGCTTCTAGTTGATTATGTTGTCTTATTTTCCTTCTTTCCCCTTTTACTTGAGGTTGCTGGTATACTGCCATATTTCTAAATTCTCTCTTTTTATATACTAATGTTGCGAGGATTCCAGGTGCGTTCTTTTTTCTTTCACCTGTGTTTCTATGTTATGTATATCTTCTATGCTAGCATTGTATGCTTATAACTCTTGTTTGACTATTCTCTGTGCTAGTTTCCACGTGCTTTCTCTATTGCTTCGGTGACTGTTTTCTTGTTATCGGCTACTTACTATTTTTATATCTTATATATGCTCAGTCGTCCTATGATACCTACTGGGTACCCGTTGCTTAGCAATTGGTGCTCATACTACACTTCTGCATCTTTTGGTGCAGATATTAGTGTGAGCTTTCGTTGTTGATCTCCTGGAGACTCGTGCAACTTTTGGACATTCGAGACTATGGTGAGCGCCTGACGATCGGGGCTTGACCATATGTCATCTTTTGGCATTGTTACTCTTTGTACTTTCAAAGACAGTTGTATATTCTATTTTGTTACTTCTAGTACTTGTATTCTATTAGAAGCTTCTGTACTATCGATACCAAGTCTTGGGGTTGGTGTAGTTTCCTTGTTTATATATATTCAGGTTATTGCTTCCGCATTGTTTTATCATTATATTCTGCTTCCGCTTATTTCTGCTTATTATGCGTATTGGATAGGTAGTAGACCATTACTAATCATTTTGGTCTATGGGAATTGGTTTGCCTACTATGGGGTTGTCGGTGCCATCATGACTTGAGAAATTGGGTCGTGACAATTACGCAAATATTGTCAAGCTAAAACAAGTAATCAACCAATTACGTCTGAAGACCAACCAACATGCTATCAATCCAAACACATATAACAGACTATATCAAGTGTAACTCCACATAAAAATGCAACCTACCTCAATTAAAGAATTCGAATCAATAGTTACTTCGCAAGAGACTTACCTTTCCTCAATGCCTCAGAACTTTCAAAGGCTATAATCAAACATATTAAGAGTAATTAATCATTTATCCTTCAAATTCAAGTCTTGGAAATTCAAACCCACTTACTCTACCTTATTTGATGTCTGTAGCGTTCCCCAAGGTTCAATTACTTATAAAATAGTCTCACATTATTCATATTATCAACATTCATGGAGTTTCTACTCCAATTTCCTCTTTTTAAGCCATTTTTATGATAAACGTCACATTTTTATGGAACACAAATTTTTCATTAATCAGTATTCATGTTTTGGAACTACAATAACCAACTAGGAAGTTCTAATGTACACCCTAGAAGCATTCTCGATTATTAATACATCTACCAATAGGTCTTCTCCCCTTTTTCATGAACTTAGGGTTATAACTGATAACGCCCAAACTACACCTCCAATTAAGAAGCGTAAGCGGTCTCGGCAAATATAGAACCCAACAGAGGTTGGGGTCGATCCCACAGGGAATAAGGTGCGAATTAAGTCGTTAGTGAATTAGATGACTAATGGTCAATAGTTTCCGGTAAAAGAGGGGGGGGGTTGTGTGATCGAATTGTGAACAAAACCAATAATAATGTACGAGTGAAAATCAATATGAGAGAGAACTAGGGAAGTGTTCACCATGGCGTTGTAACAATGTCGATTCAAGCTTAACCAGGTTCTTTCTTATATGCATGTCACGATGTGATTGAATTAATGGTATCATCTAAACATTTCTCAACCAAATAGACGAATTTCCTTTTCAATTCTCTCAAACTTGAAAAGGTGTGCTTTTATATTTCAATCCTAAACATCAAGTAGATTAATCTAGTTACAGCATTAATCATAAGACGAGAGTTGGTAGTCTTGAATCCTCGTAGTTAACCAAATTTCCTGGTTTTAATCTCTTTACTCAAGCAAATTAAACCTAGGCATGTTCTAATGTTTGCAACCACTAGAAAACGTTAAATAATGAATGATTAACAATGTGACAACATATATATTAAACCCGTCGCTACCCGAAATCTATCTTGCTACTTTTGCCATGGCTCCCACAACCCTAGTTGTGGGAGTTTAGTTAATCATGCTAGAAGAAGAAGAGAAGAAAGTCATATTCATAATAAAGAGAAAATATTCTTACAATATAATGAAAACAATCTTCAATTATCCAAGAACAAGAAAACCAAGATCCCAAGAACGAATCAAGAACAAGATTGAAGGAGGAGGAAAACGTGTGTAGCGTGTTTCCTCTCTCAAAACTCGCCTAAACTCTCCTAGAATTATTGGGTGAACTATTGTAAAAAGCTTAACATAAAATAAACCTAACATAGGGTATTTATAGGAGTCCAGGAAACAAAGTCCCAAAAACGTTCGGATTCCGCGTAGCGGACTGCCTCACTGTGACGGTTTGGGCGACGGTCCGTCACCACCTTGACGGACCGTCACAGTGGCCGTCACCACTAGGCAGTGGTGCTGCCTCAGGGTGACGGTTTGGGGCTGACAGACCGTCACCAGCTTGACGGTCCGTCACTCAGGCCGTCACTCTTATCCAGACCGTTGTTTTGCCCGTATTTCCTTCCGTTTCCATGTTTGTCTCCCTTTCCTGAAAACATACCATAAAACATCAAAAACGACGACGGTTGCTTGAAAATGTACGATTGTTCTTAGTTTAGAGGCATCGAAAGTGCCGTAGAATGGCGGCACATCAACACCCTCAACTTAAAACGTTTGCTTGTCCTCAAGCAATATGACACAAAAATAATAAAACGACTCAACTAAGAAAATAAACTCGTGTCTATAGCAACTCATGGTCATTCAATGCTTATTCAATTTCAAATCAAGCTCCCTAGTAGCACACAAATGTATGAAACATTAACTTGCAAGGATCCACACATGTCATTCCGATATGATGGAATATTATGCATACACACGTACAGCCATCCTAACAGTCAATAGACAATACAGAAATCTTGGTGCCCTCACCACAAAGAAGTCCCACACACAAGATTTAGGACTAGGTAAGGCGCTCACACTCACAAACGAGTTCAAACAATGCACATGCGATGCCATAGGCTTGCCCTTACTATTTTATTTCAGTTTTTCAGATAGCCGCTCAGGATCACTACAGGACTTGTTTTAGCTTGTAATGAGGCTTCGGGTGTAGGTAGGATACGTTTGGGGAATAGTGACTAAACCCTCCTTGGAATCACCGACCTACTATTTCCACATAACTTTACTTTGTCCATCCTTCTTCACCTTTTATTCACCTTTTTATTTCCTTCTTTCTAACCACAGGTGCGGCCTCTTTATTTTGACACTTCTTTTTATTTCTTTTTCGTTCTTTATCTTTCTTTTCCCTTTTTTTTTTTGTTTCTTTTTCATCTTTTTCTTAGACACACACCCGGAATTTTCATTCTATTCACAACCAATCTTTTCCATCTTATTTCTCTTATCATTAACCTCTATAGTAGCCACCTTCAACTTAGGCTGATTGCCTGGGTTGAGGTGCACGATGTCCAAGGAGGACCAGGGCCAAAACAGGGATTCAAAGTTAAACAGGAACGGTGACGGGTTATTGAAAGAACATGGTCAATTATGGCTCAAACAGGGATCAAAGGGATTATTTACATTTGGACGGTCTTATAGGTTAAGTGGACTGCACACAAAAAGGGCCTGTGATCCTTTCCTAAGTACCCAACTTCAAACTTAACAAAATAGACCGGGCAAGTTCTAGATGCATGCACAAAGTAAGAATTTATAACAATACGCTCACACACACTTGGCACCAAGAAACCATACCACTACTAACTATCAAAACGACAACTCGGCTTAAGCATACTTATTCCAATCATAACCACACAATGACATCCAAGGATCCAGACAGTCAATCATTTCAAACATAAGTACAAAATCAACTTTTTCAGAGGAGGCTCCTTTTAGTATATTTTCCAACAAGAAACGCCATGCTTGCTATAGACACTAAAAAAATAACTAAAATTTAAACTACAACCTAAACGTGCCGGTTCTACTAGATAGCACACCGGAGGGAAAAGAAACATGGCAACAAAAACCCTCGGTGGTGAAAGACTCATAGGTAACCTAACACCCTCAACTTAGACTCATGCATTGTCCCCAATACATACATGTGAAAACTAAAACTGTGAGAGAAAGGAATACCTGTGAAGCCCATAGGACTCAATGTCTGGCATGATGTTGGAGACCTCCAGGGTCTCCAAAGCAGGAGAAATCGATGGAATAGGTGCACGCCACACCATTCTGTTGCGTTCCAACGTCCTCTTTTATCGGCTCCACAGCTAGTCGCGGCAACTTCTTCACTCTTTCTTTGCTGATTTTCTTGCGGTGTTTTCTCTTCCTTGGTTTGTTTCCACCGCCTTCCTCAACATGTTTCCCTTCTTGCGATTGCAACCTCATTCTTGTAACAGCTGGGGTCTCGACAGGACCCTTCTCCTCAATATGCAACTCCGCAGGGGCTTCCTCAACCACATCTATGACCGCGACCACTCTCATGTCTCTTGGTTGCTTCATCAATTTATACACATCAAACTTGATAAATTCATTGTTTAATCTGAATGTCAGCTCGTTTCTCTCCATGTCGACCAACACTCTTGCAGTAGCTAGCAATGGTCGCCCCAAGATTATGGGAACTTCAAAATCCACTTCGCAATCTAAGATCACAAAGTCAGCCGGGAATATAAGCTTACCAACCTTTACTAGCACATCAGATAATATTTCCACCGATTGCTTCACTGAACGGTCAGCCATTACCACCCTCATGTTCGTTGGTTTGGGAGCTCCCAAACCTAATTGTTTATAGATTGCTAGCGGCATCAAGTTGATGCTAGCACCAAGATCACATAATGCTTTTCCGAAGTTGAGCTTCCCGATAGTACAGGGAACAGTAAAAGCACCTGGATCTTCCTTCTTGTCCACTAACGATCTTGAGGAAATAGCACTGCAGTGGTGGAGGTTATCTTCTGGTTCCACGCTCACTGACCTCTTCTTGGTAATCAAGTCCTTCATTAACTTGGCATATCCGGGCATTTGTTCAAGCGCTTCCACCAATGGGATGTTTATTGATATCTGCTTGAGCATGGTCATGAAATTCAGGAACTTGCCATCTTCCACTTTCTTCTTCAAACGTTGTGGAAACGGAGGCGGTGGCCGAGGCATCATAGTTGGAAGTTTTTTAGCTTCCTTGCTTTTAACCGCAGGCTCTTGAGTAGCATCCTCTGCCATCTTTTTGTCCACATCATCACCTTGAGTCAGAATTACCGAATGTGATTCCGGTAACGTTTTACCGCTTCTGATAGTGATCGCCATACAGCTCGCGTCATTCCTCGGGTTTTGAATAGTGTCACTTGGCAGGATACCTGTCCTCCTTTGATTTAGAGATGTCGAGATTTGACCCACTTACTGTTCTAATTGCTTGATCGAGGTGGAATGTGAATCCACTAACTGACTCAATGCTGATAATTCAGTCCTCATCTCCTTTACCCCGGAGTCAGTAGATTCTACCTTCAGCAGCATCTTAGCCATCATGCTCTCTAGTTTGGACGTCCCTGCCTCATTGCTAGCTTTGTCCCGATTACCAGGTGGTACATACAACCCACCTCTATCAGTGTTGTTCCTCCAGTTTCCCTGGTCACGATCTCTGTAGCCAGCCTTTTCATAGTAGTTGTCCTTCTGATAGTTCCGACCTTGGTTTCCCTGGCCATTGGCCTGGAAACCCCCCCAAATAATTCGCCTCCTCATCAGTTTCCAACTCTGCTGCTCTACCTTGGGAACCAACCACTTTCACCTTCTCTACACCTCCTGAAAACAAGTGCTTTGTCAGTAGGTCCAATTGCATTTTCAGGTGGGCCATATCTTGGTCCCGCTCTTCCTCCTTCCTACGCTGCTCTGCTGACATACCAACGGCATAAGTGCTAGCTGCTATCTCTGAATCTCGTGTATGCCAGGCCCTGTTGGTTTTGGTGAGCCTGTCTAAGGTAGCTGTGGCCTCAACAAAAGTGAGACCCATGAATGCTCCACCTGCTGCGTTGTCCAACGCCGGCTTGGTAGCCGAATTTAGTGCCCTGTAGAACATCTGCATCAAGAAGTTGTCGGTCAATTGATGGTTCGGGCATTGTGTCAGCTTCTTCTTGAACCGCAACCAAGTCTCATGTAATGCTTCGTGAGGTTGTTGTCTGAAGTTGCTAATTTCATCCCTCAACTGTATCATCCTAGAGGGAGGAAAGAACCTTTCTAGGAAAGCTCCTCTCAACTCTCCCCAAGTTGTGATAGAGTCGGGGGTCAGCTCTATCAACCATAATGCTGCCTCATCAGACAGAGACAATGGAAACAACCTGAGCCTGATCGTTGTCTGACTCACTCCAGGCAACTCAAACGACTTGCAGATGCCCACAAAATTCATCAGGTGTTGGTTTGGATCATCACCAGCGGCACCACGGAACACTCCTCTCAAATTCAACAGCTGAATCATCGTGCTAGTAATGTTGAACTTGGCCCCGGGCGCTAGCGGAGGAAGAACAATGGCGCCCGTAGCGCCAACTCCATCAAAGTCGATATCCTCCTCATTCAGCGCGACATCGTCCTGCAGACCACCAACATTCACGTTTTGTTGGGCCTGCAGTTCTGCAGCGAGCCTTGCTGCCTCTGTTTGTTGTGCAACCATAGTTTTCCTTAACGTTCTTGCGAGCTCGGGGTCGTAGGGTAATATTGGTTCACCCGAGCATCGTGTACTTGGCATACACAACTCAGTACCCTGGAAAAAACAAAAACAACAAATAAACGTAAAAGCAGGAAAGTATGACTAAGAGTCAAATAAACACACCGGACTTAATAAACAACCGTATTCCCTGGCAACGGCGCCAAAATTTGATAACGCCCAAACTACACCTCCAATTAAGAAGCGTAAGTGGTCGTCGGCAAATATAGAACCCAACAGAGGTTGGGGTCGATCCCACAGGGAATAAGGTGCGAATTAAGTCGTTAGTGAATTAGATGACTAATGGTCAATAGTTTCCGGTAAAAGGGGGGGGTTGTGTGATCGAATTGTGAACAAAACCAATAATAATGTACGAGTGAAAATCAATATGAGAGAGAACTAGGGAAGTGTTCACCATGGCGTTGTAACAATGTCGATTCAAGCTTAACCGGGTTCTTTCTTATATGCATGTCACGATGTGATTGAATTAATGGTATCATCTAAACGTTTCTCAACCAAATAGACGAATTTCCTTTTCAATTCTCTCGAACTTGAAAAGGTGTGCTTTTATATTTCAATCCTAAACATCAAGTAGATTAATCTAGTTACAACATTAATCATAACACGAGAGTTAGTAGTCTCGAATCCTCGTAGTTAACCAAATTTCCCGGTTTTAATCTCTTTACTCAAGCAAATTAAACCTAGGCATGTTCTAATGTTTGCAACCACTAGAAAACGTTAAATAATGAATGATTAAAAACATGACAACATATATATTGAACCTGTCGCTACCCGGAATCTATCTTTCTACTTTTGCCATGGCTCCCACAACCCTAGTTGTGGGAGTTTAGTTAATCATGCTAGAAGAAGAAGAAAAGAAAGTCATATTCATAATAAAGAGAAAATATTCTTACAATATAATGAAAACAATCTTCAATTATCCAAGAACAAGAAAACCAAGATCCCAAGAATGAATCAAGAACAAGATTGAAGGAGGAGGAAAACGTGTGTAGCGTGTTTCCTCTCTCAAGACTCGCCTAAACTCTCCTAGAATTATTAGGTGAACTATTGTAAAAAGCTTAACATAAAATAAACCTAACATAGGGTATTTATAGGAGTCCAGGAAACAAAGTCCCAAAAACGTTCGGATTCCGCGTAGCGGACTGCCTCACTGTGATGGTTTGGGCGACGGTCCGTCACCACCTTGACGGACCGTCATGGTGGCCATCACCACTAGGCAGTGGTGCTGCCTCAGGGTGACGGTTTGGGGCTGACGGACCGTCACCAGCTTGACGGTCCGTCACTCAGGCCGTCACTCTTATCCAGACCGTCGTTTTGCCCGTATTTCCTTCCGTTTCCATGTTTGTCTCCCTTTCCTGAAAACATACCATAAAACATCAAAAACAACGACGGTTGCTTGAAAACGTACGATTGTTCTTAGTTTAGAGGCGTCGAAAGTGCCGTAGAATGGCGGCACATCAGTAACCCATAATCTCTCCATAGTAACCTCTCTAGTGATTCTACAATGATAATTGATTACTAATCGAAGAGGTTAATGGAATAACTTACCTAAAATGAAGAGAATCACCCTAGCCTTGGAAAAATTACCTTCTTGGAGATCTAGACCGAGGTTCTGGAGTTTGTGAAATAAAACTCAAACAGAATATGAAAACACAAATTAAAACTCCATGAATGACAATTCACAACAAATAGACACAACACACATTTTCAGCCTTAAACCACCCCACCTTGAGATTTTATTGACTCAATTCTCTAGGGAAAATGCTAACAAGGTACTCAAGCCCTAACCATTCCATAACGACTAGGAGGGTCATTATAGTGAAACATTTTACTTAACACGGAGCAAGGCGTAAACCCAGGGCATGGGGCTTAAGCCCTTTGGATCCTTAATTTTTATTTTATAATATAGTAAAAGACTATAATAAAACAAAAATTATAAAAAATACATTAATAATTTAAAAAAATAATCTAAAACATGATTTTAAAAACTCATAGAAAAAAAACTTCTAACATCATTTTACAAGTAGAAATAATGCAATGATATAAAATCTATTATGAAATGCAAATCAACTCTAATATCTTAACTTTTGAACAATAAAAGAATCATAATTTTTTTAAATATATGACTATCATACTATGAATTTACCTCCCTAAAAGAAATAATTAATAAATTATTAGTATTATAATTAAAATATCACTTCTTTATTAAAAGAAATAAAATAGTTTCAAATAATAAAATACAATAACTTTTGGACAAAAGGACAAAAATATGAAGATCAATAACAAGTGAAGATGTAAAATTCTGCTCTGTATTTTAAAAAGAAATGTTGAGTGATATTCATCCTCACGACGTTCTCAAATGGTAAATAAAAAATAATATGACTTTTTATTTGAGTTACTCTCAATTTTTTTATTTCTATAGATGAAAAAACTACTAAGCATCATTCATTTATTAAATAATTACGAGGATCAACAGTGCTAACTAAGGAATTCGACACATAGTTTGTGTATGAACTGTTAGACGAGTCCCGAGCATTTGGTGTTAGGCATGTTTAGGGAGTATAGTCGAACGCTTAGGGGATAAACCTCATAGCATTAAGTGCCACATGTGAGCCCCGAGGCATTTTTCCAGTGCCCCACCCGGGGCGAGGCCCAAGGCAAGTACCAAAACTACCTTTTAAAATACTGGTATTGAATAATTATAGCTAACGCTAGTTCTCTATAAGATTCGACTCCGGACTTAAAAATTAAATTATATTTGTAGCGACCATTAATCTTTTTTAGGATGAGTTTTGAGCGTAATTAAATTTTGGCGCCATTGCTGGGAACTAACGATTTAGTTGTAGCTTGTAAATATTGCTAGGTTAGTTAGTTTGAACAATTTCTAGGTTTTGTACATATTTGTTTTGTTATAAGAAAAATAAAAATAAATAAATGGCATCTAGAAACTATGATTATCTAGATGATGGTTATTCCTATTGTGTTCCTCCTCAATCTTATGTGTGGAATGCGTGTGACAAATGTGGTAGTGATGATGGTCACTTTTATGGTTGTACTTATTTGTCTTGCCCTTCTCCCAGCTCCTATTATGACGATTCAACTTTTATTTGTGAATTTAATAGGTGCAATGAAGTGGAGAATGATGATTGAAAACATAAAGCTTATCTACAAGAGATTAAGGATACAATGAAGTGCTTGCTGGAAATAATAAGGTAAAAATATGAATAGAAAGGCACGATAAAACTATTCACAACTTGGATGGTCAAGTGAGGCAATTGATTGAAGCTTTCAATGCTAAACAAGCTAATATTGTGGAGAGTGGTCGAGAGCATGAATGGGAGGAAGAACTTGAGCTACTAATGCAGGAGTTCAGAGTGAAATACCAACAACCTAACAAACTAGATTCGATGATGTCCATGTTGAAGAAGTGGTATTAGAGTCAACTAGGACATAAAAGATACGGTTTTAGTTGACTCTAGTTTTCATGAAGGGGAAGTTGACAAACCTACAACTTTTAAACGTGAGAACATAAGACCTCACTCCATACACTTCTCTACATTGTGTTTAGATGGTGAAATAAGAATGAATTCTTACGAACATGAAAGAGGATCAAGGGAAGAAGTAGATGAGTCTTATATTCTAAAAAATTTAATGCCGTCTAGGCAAATGTCACTCTTCACTTGAAAGCTAGAAAGAGCAGAATAAAATATTTATTTATTAGCTTGAACAGGTTTGTACCTCCACCACTGGAGCATAGCCAAAAACTTGAAGCAAAATTGAGGGTCCAATTCATAAACTCAAGATGGAGGAAAAAAATAGTTCATGTTGTGCTGCGATATTAAATCAAGTGCTTATTAGGAGGCAACAACTTTACTATTTTCTGCTATAATTTTTTTTTTCTTTCTTCATTATTTTTATAGTGTTGTTTTTATTTTGTAGGATCATAGGAAGCAAAAGTGTACAAGATGGCTGGAATAATATGTGAGGTTATCGCATAAAGGACCATGTCTGAAAAAAGTTTGAGTAACTCGTGAGCTGCTAATGTTACAGCCTTTAAGCTTCCAGGTAGTTTTTTGTACCCTCTTATTATTTATGGTGTGCATTGAGCACAATGGATAATTATAAGTGTGGGGTGCGAATATACTCTATTCTCAATATAATAGTAGTTAATAATCTCTCTCGATTTTTCTTTGTCTATCAATTCTTTTCTAAGGAATGTATTTTGAATCAGGTAATTTTATAATTTTTAGGAATAGATTTTTCTTTGTCATTTTTAGGAGTAGTAAGAGAGAAAGAGAAGAAAGTCCCTTTTGAGTTAGGTTGATACTAGCATATTTAGGCCTGAGTTTTGAGTAGTATTTTAATGTGAGTGCTTGAGAGTTAAATAAAATAATAAACTTTTTGACACCTAGGCTTAGGGTAGTTACTATGTAATAGCTTATTCTTATTTTGTAGTTTGCGATAACCCTTTAAGTCTTAAGAATAGAATTGATCCATCTTTATTAAGACTTGTATCATGAGAGGTGAGAATTTCTTGCATATATTTCATGTTTTGCATCTTAGTCTAGAACTTTCTCTGCATATTATTGAAGTAAAATGAAAAGTGTTGCTCTATTTAGAAGATGATAATAGGCTTTCTTAGATATGTATTGTGAACTTTAGCTTGCCCAGATATTATTACCATTAGTTATCCCCCTTGACCCTGTGGCCTTTCACTTGATAGTCATGTTTTTGCCTTGACCTATTTGTTGAATTTCTAGTTTTTGTATGTTGCTTCCTTGAGCACAGTAGCTTAGACTATTTTATAATTATAGAACCTGAAGAAAAGGGATGGCCGAGTGTAATGGTGACCAATGATACATTCAAAGTGATGAAAAGACCCTCTTTGAAAGAATATGAAAAAAGGGAGAAAAATCCTTAAAAAATGAGTGAAACGTTTGAATATGATATGAATACTAGTGAAATAATTGATGAAGAAAAGGCTGAAAAATAAAGATAAAAAAATATAGGTGATGAAGTCTAAAAGTGAAAAAGTACTTAGGGAAGTGTAAGTCGTTATTATATAGTTGTCCTACCCATCCCCTAGCCAACATTACAAGCCGTTAAAGTCCTATTTGATCCTATTTAAGCATGCTTAATTAGTAGATATGTACATTGTAACACCCTAAAAATTCAAAGCTAAAGACCCGAACTATTTCCATGAGTGTAATGTTCATTTCTCTTGTGTGGTAAGTGCTTTGGATGCGAATCATGTTCATAAGAAGCTCCTAACAACAAGTTGAGTTAAAAGCACCCCATTCATTAACTTCTCATGTAAGATCCAACTATGGTCAACTTAAAATGATCATTACTCCAAGCATATGAAGAGTTAGATGGCCCAATACCCACCTTATTAAAGGTCTTCGAATCTTCTTTCCAATTCCACCAACTATTCATTAATCCGATACCAGAGTAAAATGTTATGCTCAGTTTACCAAGAAGACGTCTGTCTGCCTAAGGGTGATGACTCGACTAACGAGTCATCACACTGTGATGATTTGTCAAGGAAACCATCATCTTAACCAAAAAAACCAAAATTTTGGTCATGCTTGACGGTTTGAGTGACAACTCATTAAGGGTCTGACGGTTCATCACCTGAACCGTCAGACAGATACGTTCTGCACTGTTAACGCATTTTCAAGGTGTTATCTAGTCTTTTCCCACTCTTTTTACACCATAACTACATCATTTTAACTAGCCTAAACCTGATATTAAGCCTAAACTACCCTAAATCTCTCATTCCCTAAAAAATAAGATCGATATTTAGTCAAAAAAACAGAGAAAAGAGGCAATTTTCTTCTCCAAGGCAAGAATTAGGGTTCTTTAACTTCAGGCTCCAAACCCAAAGATTTCACCAATGGTTTTGCTTTCAGGTATGTGGGATTTCATCTATGGATTCTGATAAGTCGCTAATCAACCAACTTATTGATCCTTTAATCATGAACTATTGCCATATTTTGATAAGATTTAGAGGTTCTTATGGCCTTTATTGATGCAAATGCAGGTACTCTTGATCACAAGTAGAAAACAAGGAAATTGACCCAAAAGATCTCAAAAGGTGTTAAAGTGTAAAGATGAGCAAAAGAGATAAAGAATCTGCTGAAAGATGTAGCCGCTAGGCAATGCGCACAACCCTTGGTGCAGTCTGCACCTCCCTTCACATGAAGATCAATGGATGAAGAAGAATCTACTAAGGGGTGCAGCCACCGTGCGACATGCACAATGCCTGGTGTAGTCCACATCCCACTTTGCACAACACCCAAAGTCAGCTGGAGCCACTGGTCTACTGGGACAGAGCTGTGCAACACGCACAATGAGATGTGAAAAATGCATGTCGTGGCGCACAACTCCTGAAGGGCATTTTTTGTCACGCCCGAGGCTACCCCCTAGATGCAACATGATGCTCAGTGTCATAAGTAACTCCAAGCTAACCCATGAACTGGCATATCTAGACAAATCCTGATAAAATATAAACTATGCAGAAGCTAAAAACATTTAAAATATCTGAGATGGGAAAAGAAGCCCAAACATGTTTGAATATCAAATATATTCAGAGTATAATGAGTCTGAAAAACAATACTAACAACTCAATAGTTGACTCTAGTCTATGTATGAAAGCCTCTAACTGATGTGAGTTACTGGGACAAGCCCCCAGCTAACTCTAATAATCTGAAACTGGAATGTAAAACTAAAAGGTGAAAGCATATCTATCATCCTCAAACTATGAGGACTCACCACTGAAGCTGCTGAGTAGGGACTGGAAATCGAGCTAAGCGTGGTCTGGATGCTGAGCACCTGAACCTATATCATACAATGATGTAGCACTAAAGTATGCATTAGTACTTCAAATGTACTGAGCATGCGGGATATATGCAAAGCTGTAAAACATGAATACTGATCATGAAAATACATACTGAAGCATAAACTAAAAGATAAGCTGAATGCAGTGACCAAGTAACTAACATGAATATATAACATGCTGAACTGAATAACTGAATACAAGGTCAATGCAATATGACTAGGACTATGGGAGACACTATTAACCGACATACCCCAAGCTGAGCTAACTATGAGGCCAACCTGTAACCCTGGATGGAAAGGTGTTCATACCTTGCCAGGGGTACAAATAAATTTGACGTGGATCCACTAAACTGATATCCACAAGGGACAAAGGTGACCAGCCTAATCTGACAGCTGATCCTTTTTATACCTATGGTGGCACCGTAGTTCTGGGACTTTGGGACTGCTTCTAAAGGTCTCAGCCTAATCTGACAGCCAAGCCTTTATCCTTTCATCTGATTGGTACTAAGTCTACTTCCAACTGAATATAAGCAATGATATGCAAGTTGAAATACTAGATAGCTCAAATAGTGATAATCATCTGAGAATGCAACATACATATACTTAAACTGATGGCATTCTATTTTTGAAGCATGATTGTCTGAATTACCTACCTAGCAAGTATAATTTATGAGTACTGGAATTAACACAAGTTATGGATTCTAAATCCTGTACATGTGACTATGCTAATTCTCAAAGAACATATAATAAATATCACGTAAACTATAACATCTGAGTTGCACTGAATCCCTAAGATTTAGGAACCCTAGGTCTGAATAACTCATGGAGAACTGAAGAACTGAATTGAATCTAGAAACTCAATGGGTGAAAGGAACCCAATGATGAAATTCCACATACCTGGAAGAAGATTCTATGGTTTAACCTTTTGATTTGGGGCTGAACCTGAAGAAAACTCTCTTGCTTGTTCTTGAAAGGAAATGCTTCTTTTCTTGCTTAAAACTGCTAAGTGTTGATTTGGTTTAGGAGTAATGAGGGAAAAGAGTAAAAAAACCCTTTAGTTACTCCCAAACTGACTTAGGATCGGAGTTAAAAGAATTAGAAAAAGATCAAAATTCCCTCAACTTAAAACAGAAATTGCAGATTTTCTTCCGCCGGATGGGCTGCCTGACGAGCGTCGGACCTGATATGGCCCATCGGCCAGGACATAGGAATAGGGTATTCTGGGCTGGTCCTCTGGATAGTCCCCACAATGGATCCCATAGCCTGTCGCACCATGATGGCCATGGTGATTTCCCATCGGGACAAAGGAGGCTGGGATGGGGCACTGTCGGTTTTCCAAGGGATGCCCCATGGATCGTTGGACCTTTAATGCCCGTGGGCTCTCCTGTCTAGATGAGGTATACTCACAGAGCCTCTGGGTTCTTCCCACGGGGACCCCGATAGGCCATCGTGTCCACCGCACCCATGGGTCAGCCTGTGGGGCTTGTCTGACAGATGAAGTTTTACGAAGTTTTTTTTTTCCATGTTCTGGGTTTTAAATGCTGGTCTGAATTCTGGGGTGTTACAATATCCCCCTTGGGATCATTCATCCTCCGATGAGGACTAACTAACCTGATTTTGGAGGGAAAGAGCTGCAATCCCTACCAACTGAATACCAAAAGCTGATATCTGACTGAGTCTAGTTCTAAGGACATGAAAGCATGCTGAAAATACTGGAATATCTAGGGAAAAAATGATACTGAGACTGACATGCATATGAGGAGACTGAAGGACTGGAGAGGAACCATTATCTCAAGCTAAAACTGAGTCGGAAGGAAAAAGGTGAGGATACTTGGCCATTATGGCTACTTCTTCTTCCCAAGTAGCTCCCTCAACTAACTGATTCCTCCATAAAACTTTCACCGAAGTGACTTCCTTATTTCTCAATCTACGAACCTGACAGTCAAGAATTTCCATTGGAACCTCCTCATAGGTGAGGCTATCCTTCACAACCATACTCTCTAAGGGAACAATCAATGTCAGATCACTAACACACTTCTTAAATAATGATATATGGAACACTGGATAAACCACTGCTAATTCCACTAGCAACTCTAACTCATAAGCCATATTACCAATCCTCTTCAGAATCTTGTAAGGGCCTACATATATGGACTGAGCTTCCCTTTCTTGCCAAATCTCATCACACCCTTCATGGGTGTCACTTTAAGGAAGACCCAATCATTGACCTAAAATTCTAAGTCCCTTCTCCTCACATCTGTGTAGGACTTCCAATGACTCTGCGCTGTCTTTAACCTTTCTATAATGAGCTGAACTTTCTCCATGGCCTCATGAACCGAATCTAGCCCAATCAAAGATGCTTCACCTACTTCAAACCAACCATCTGGTAACCTACATCTACGCCCATAGAGTGCCTTTTATGGGGCCATCTGAATACTGGAGTAGAAATTATTCTTGTAGGAGAACTCAATGAGAGGTAGGTGATCATCCCAACTACCCTTGAAATTAATCACACAAAACCTCAACATGTCCTCTAGGGTATGAATTGTATGCTCTGCCTGACCATCCATCCGCGGATGAAATGCTGTGCTGAGATTTACTTGAGTGCCAAGACCTTTTTGAAAAGACTTCTAAAAATGAGATATAAACTGAGGACCCCTATCTGAGATGATAGACAAGGGAACCCGATGAAACCTGACTATCTCGCTGATGTAGAGTATGGCATACTCCTCTGCTGAATTTGTAGTCTTAACTGCTAGGAAATGGGCTTATTTGGTCATCCGGTCCATAATTACCCAAATAAATTCATGCTGTCTGCGTGTACGAGGTAAACCCGTAATGAAATCCATGTTGGTCACTTCCCACTTCCAAGTAGGAACGCTAATATCCTGAGTCACACCTCCTTGTTTCTGATGTTCTACCTTGACCTGTTGATAATTAGGACACTTAGCCATAAAATCTGCAATGTCCCTCTTCATGTCGTTCCACCAATAGACTTCCCGTAGATCACGGTACATCATAGTGGCACTGGGATGAATGAAATATATAGAATTATGGGCTTCTGTAAGGATCTTCTGCCCCAAGTCACCCATATTAGGTACATATAAATTACCCTGGTAGCGAAGCACACCATCTCCCCCTTAGGAGAAAACCTCTACTCTCTGCTAATGAACTGTACCCTTCAACTGAAGCAATATGGGATCACTGTCTTGTTTCTCTTTAACCTCCGCTACCAAAGAAGATTCCAACCCATTCTGGACTATCACACCACCTTTTGTCATGCCCATGAGGAAAACTCCTAAGCGAGCAAGCCTATGAACATCCCTGGCTAATTCCTTCCTCTCTTCCTCAACATGTGACACACTACCCATGGACAGTCTACTGAGGGCATCAGCCACTACGTTGTCCTTACCCGAATGGTAGAGCACATTCATATCATAGTTTTTGAGAAATTCAAGCCACCTTCTCTAACGAAGATTCAACTCTTTCTGGGTGAACACATACAGAGGCTCTTATGATCTGTGAACACATCTACATAAACACCATACAAGTAGTGTCTCCAAATCTTTTGGGCGAACAGAACTGCTGCAAGATCAAGGTTATGAGTTGGTTAATTCTTCTCATGAATCTTAGGCTGTTTCACTACAACATTTTATGCCTTCAACCACCCTTGAAAAGTGTGGCCTAAACTATCAAAAAATGTAGTCTTTAATCAAAGGCCACACTTTTTGACTTTCAGCAACACTTTTATGGGGGTGGCTAAAACTAGCATAACCTTTGACCTAAGGCCACACTTTTCAAATGTAGCCTTACAAATCCACGCTTAAAAGTGTGGCCTAAAGATATCAAAGAGCACGCTTGTTTCAACCCATATGGCAACACTTTCACATCCTGGAGCTACACTTTGAAAGTGTGGCCTTTGTTACTTTATTGGCCACACTTATAAAGCGTAGCTTTTGCCTATATGTATGCCATATATACTATCCCTATGGCCATATTTTTAAAGCGTGGGAATTCCAATTAGGTTATAGAATACATTTTTTTAATATTTCTACTAGCAAAAATCCTACTTAAAATGTTACACTTTGGATATATCTTTAGTCATAGTTATATAATAAAATATTCATGATCTAATAAAAAACTAAATTAGTTACTAAATAAAAAAATAATACAAATTTAATAATAGAACTGAAAAAGAAGAAAACTTTGCAATAAACCAAGTAAATATATGCACAGCAAAAAGAATATCTACTTGTCTTCATTGAAGGAAAAGTTCCAATGCCAACATTAGAAAGAACAATGAGATCTAGAGTTTCCAAGGAAAGCATTAGGAACATACTACTAATGTATATTGCAACTCTTAACATCAAAATATGAAAACATTAGCTTCACTAAAATGTCCAAGCATTCTCCCTCCTAACCTCCTCCTCCTCCTCAAGCGTGAAGACATTCTTGATGTTGAACGTCTTGCGGATCTCCTTTGAGGTCTTTCCTTTGATCATATCTGCTACAGTCTGACAGGTGAGATCAAGCAAGCTCTTATTGTTCAAATAGTTAGCAGCCTGAAAGTTACAAGAACAATATCCATTAGAATCTAAAACAAATTACTAAAATAATTCACCAAAAGAACTAGCAAGCAAACCAAGTCCTAGGTACCATTACAAAATAAAGGATCAAAAAAGGTATCATTACAAAGTACAACAGTGGTAGAAAGCACATAAACATTAGGTTCAAGCAACCAACTAAAATTATCAGTATTACTCTCATTGTTTGAGGTTAATTATACTAGCATGTTGTGTTAGCATCAGTGATAGTGAAAGAAAATATTAAGCTAGTTGTTGAAAGATGTAGCCTAACATCAAAAACATCACCTAAATCTTTAAAATTTGACTTCCTAATTGTAATCATGAATTCCAAGGAAATCAACTCTATCAAACATTTTGGGAGGCTACAAAATGTGAGTTTCCAGATCCAACGTATAAAACATATACAATGATCAGCCACTGGAAGGGGTTCAAATTCCCAAAGCTACAAAATCAACAATAGGAACAAAGTATAGATTAAAGGAAATTATAAGCATGACGACACCCTACGCTTGTAAGAAGTTGAAACTACACACCAAAACTTTGGGTGAGACTTCTTACACCTGCAATCGTGATAAGTGTATCTCCTACCATCCTCTACTTCATGTTCTGTATTAAATGACTAAAAAATAAATTGCTTATATGTACTTGAATCAATGTTTTACACAAGACTTAGTTCCTCAAAAGCTATTTTAAAATTAGCCCAACGAATAACATCAATCACCCAAGACAATAAATAATAAAAGCAACAGAAGCACAAGTTGTAAGGAAGCGCATAGACAGTGCAAGAGTCTTAATACTCTATCTTTGAATAATTAGTACAACAACAACATACCTAGTGTAATTCCATAAGTGGGATTTGAAGAGGGTGGGGTATATACAAACCTTACCCCTACCTTGTGAATGCAGAAATATTATTTCTAATAGACCCTCGACTCAAGTAAAGTATTTCAAAGGAGATGTTGTTTCTAATAGACCCTCGGCTCAAGTAAAGTATTTCAAAGGAGATATCTTTTAGTTATTAGTATTTATCAAATTTATTCCTATCAATAGAGCCTCATTGGATCAAATGACAAGCATAGAAGTTCCTTGGATAAGTAGGAGTAGTAGTCCATACATATTTGACTGAGCCTTTGAAGATCTGGCGGCAATTAGCAACATTTTCTCTAATTATGTGAATGTGAAGTCATATGCTCTCAGCCTACTTAGATACAAACCCTCCAGGATGAAGAGCCTTTGCTATAGTTTCAAAGAAAGGCTTTTTGAACAACTCTTGAGTTGGACCTGAAGTTGAAAGAATGAGATTGTTTGGGAGCTAAAATTTCATGACAAAGGTAGTACTCAAGCAATGACATGATTGATTACCTATAAGGTCAGATGAATCCACTATGACAACATCGTAAGTTCCTGCAGGAACATTTTTCAAAAAAATAACTCCTGCCAAAATATGAGGAAAAAGGAAACACCAAGAATTTATGTTAGCAAGTGAACAATAATGAGAACCAAAAGAAATGTTGAGAAGATAACAAAGGAAAGAATTGTAAACATCATGTGGCATTCAGGTACATGTTACAATTCGTGGTTGGGCTGAAAGACAAGAAGGTAACAGAAGTTGTACAATACGACAGCTATACTGATGCACAATAAAGGAAAGAACTGTAAACATCATGTTGAATCAATTCCAATCCAAATAGACAATAAATTAATAAATTTTATTAATACTTTAAACTACATATTATAATATGCAGAAGGTCACTTTACCATTGCAGTTAGGGTTTAGGAAAGATTTCAAAATCCAGTCACAACTATCAAAATGCTCCTAATTCATTAGTAAACATACAATAACTCGTCATGTCACAACTTGATAAGCTGATTTAATTCAATCTTTTCAAGGGAGAATAATTACACAAACACAAAGAATAAGCTGCAAGAATCTACATCATTAAACAAGATCAAGTTTTTTTATACCAATACAAATTGTTTGCCAGATATTGGAAGGAAAAGCACAGAGAACAATCAAGAGGGATGTGGACATGGATTATGCATTTTGTGTATCATTTCTTTCTGTGTCTACCTAGAGATGAAGAAATCACATAAGAGACTCACTTCCAAGCTTTACTTCAATGGACAGACATAACTTTTTCATCCGGTGTCAAAGAGAAAAAAATTACCATCCCCTCCCAGCTAATAGTCCAGCGAAACCGATAGCCCTGCGACTGTGATCAAGAACTGAAAAAAATATATTTTGAAATCCCCCCAGCAAACAGTCCAGTGACTGCAATCAGAATTGAAAAAAATTTGGCATTCCCTCCCAGCAAATAGTTCAGTGAAATCGACAGTCCTGCAGTGCAACCAAGAAAAACATATTTGACATCTCATCACACTCGCACAAGAGAAGAAGGAGGAGGAGGAGGAGGAGAAGAAAAAAGAAACAAAGAAGAGAAGACATACCTGAAAAAAGATAGTGGAGTCACACTCGCAAAAATAACTTTCACCAAAACCAGGAAGCTCTAAACTGGTGTGACGATGAGAAGACTCAAAATAGAGAACTCCTTAATGGAACCATTGCACATGCCAACTTAATTAAGAAACACAATTCAAATCCACAGATCTTTCTGACTGTTGACTATTCTTCTAAGAGAAAATAAGTAAAATTAATAGAATAGGCACAACTAAGATAGAATGTAATTAAAAAAAGGTTGGCCGGGAGTTAACATATTACTCGATTAAATAAAAATATACAAAATGACAACTCAATCAATCACTAAGCTTCAATCCAACTCTCTACACAATTCCAACTTTTTAACCCAACAAACTCAGTATTCATCCACTTTTCATATATATAGATCAAATAGTTACAGGACAGACCTAGAGTAAAAGTTGAGCTACCAGGTCGCACATTCAAAAAAGAAAAAAAAACTTAGCAGAAAGACTACATGAACTTTCACTTTAAAGGTTGAGGCTGCAACTGCTGAGTCAATTCAAGTGAATAGAACCTTACACAATCAAGAAATGTTACATCTAAAAACATAATGTTATTTTTTTTATAATAATCGTTGATGCTAACTCAGCAAAGAGAGTTATGGCTGTCATACGATATTCGCTAGTTACAGTTTTTGTCATAAATGTGTGTTAGCCAAGTTAGATAGAAGCAGTACATATTCCCACACACATGTTCAATTCATTCATGAGAAGACGTCACTTATGGTCAATCTAATTTTATAATAATCGAGATTGAGAACTTCTTGACATTCTTTTGGATGAACATAAGGTAACGGTGTGACTATAGATACTGAGTGAAAAAATAAAGTTGTTATAAAGGATCAAGATTCAGCTGTAGGGAAAAAAATAGATGGTGTCCTGACAACACCATAATAGATTCAGAAATAAATAGCACAAAATACAAAAAATAAAATGCACCAGCAGCTATAATAAAAATGAAGAAGCAACAACTACAATCTAACCAGGTGCATATACAAAACATCCACACAAAAAATCAAGATTAAGTTTTTAAAATAGGACTTGGAGGTTTTTCAGGTACCCAAAAAAATCAAGATTTGGAATTTCAACCCAAAAGGACGATTGAAAAGATGAATTTATCATGATTAGATCAAACTTATCACATTTCAGGTCTTCCAATCTCATTATGAACAAACAGAGGGAAATAAACACTAAGGTCAGTATACTCTATTCATTATACAACACAGACTAAAAAAATTAATGAAGAATCAACCGCAAACTCTATCTTACATATAAAGAGGTCTTTCTTCAACTTGGGACAAATGCTAAAATTAAAATATCCCTTCGGTCAGTTCAATAATGTGGTTATCTAAATATCCTCTCTTTATCCTTGTTCCATAGTAGCTAGAGCAACAAGCTGCTCGGATGGTTCAAATATATTCAACAGGCTCCGTGACAGTTCAAAGGTCATTAAGGTCTTGGCAACAATGCATATAATTGATGAAATGAACTTCTCAACAAATATGAATTGTGAGCCACAAGTTATTTGTGATAGTAAATCATTAGACCCCCAAGGTACACCACACCACTTAATGGATTAGAATTTTCTAAAGCTTTGGATTACGTTAAAGAGAATTTTTGGTAAAGAGTGATTCAAAGAATTAAGGCCATTACACCATCCCATATAAGATAACAAGTCAACAAAGACCAACATCTGAGCAGAAAATAGTAATGTTTAAACCGCTGAAAGACAAAGACACAGAACTCCTAAAGATATGTTCATAAGAAGCAAAATACAAACTCAATTACAAGACATAGAAAAAAGTAGAACTAGAATTGACACTATTGGTTCTTAATTTAATAGATTCAGTTTTACAAAGTGGGAAACAAGAAGAAATAAAATCGAGCAGAACCTAACAATTCATATATAAATCTATCGAAACATGTTAAAAATTCAGCAGAAATTTAACTCGGTGTTCAAATTCTCCAAAGAAATACACATAGAGAACAATTCCTCTCCCTCGTACACACATATACAATCACATAAGAGTGTGAAGGTGCATAAATTTTTGAAATTGCTAAAACTTATGAGAAATACCAAAACCCTACCTGAGAGTCGATAAAGCTGAGATGACTACTTCTACTCTTCTTCCACCAAAGAAAACTCATAATCGGTGACCCTTTCTGACTCTTCTCTCTTGACCTCCTTGACGATAACCCATGCACCACCTTTTTCTTTAATGCTGAGAAGAAACCACATTCTCTCCATTTCCCAAAAAACCAAAACTACAACACTTTCTTCCCGTCTCCTTCCACCAAATAATCTATAATTCAATTTTTAGAGGAAGAGACTTAAGGGTTATCATGGATGAAATTTTCAGCTCATAAATCGCATAAAACACATAGGAACAAACAATTTATATGGAGTAGCTTAGCAATTTTGATGAAGCAAGAAATGTGATAGTGCACAATTGAAGAGTTGAGAGGTAGAGATTGCAAAATCCTTACGAGAAACCCTTGAAAATGAAATTTAGGGCCGATGGTAGTCTTGCTTATCAGAATTTGGGGGAAACTAAGATATATTGACAGAACTTATCATTTTAGCCAAAATTATATGACCAATAGTAATCTTGATAGTTAGAAATTTGGGAAAATATAGATATATACTCATTATTTTAGCTAAAAAATTTACGAAATTTAATAGAGAACACTTGTAAAGTGTTGTTTTTAGAATTATAAATATAGCACATTTGTAAAGTGAGGCATAATAAGAATGTAACCAATCCATACCTAAAATTATATTAAAGTCAGTCATTCATAACTCTACAAGATCGACTGAGCTGACTTGCTAAGAAACTGTGACAGGGCAATTTCTGTATACCCGTCTAGCTATAATTGAATCACCAACTGGAGTAAAGACTGAGAAATGTTCTAGGAGGATTTCTCGTCTGACACCAAAATTTAATGCTATGAAAGGAGTTACAAACGAATGTGTAGCCCCTGGGTCTAACAATGCATAAATATCTAAATGGAAGACTCGTAATGTACCCGTGACCACATCGGGAGAATTCTTCTGGTCCTATCGAGTCTGAAGAGTATAGAGATTGTTTTGGCATTGACCACCACCTATACTAGATGAGGCACCCTACTGAGTGGGGCGAGCTGCTGGAGCTACTGTAGAGCTAGCCTAATTCTGTGGGCGAGCATCCTTGCCCTTCTATGAAGCTGCTGGATAATCCCTCATTCTGTGTCCTGTCTTTCCACACACAAAACATTTCCACTACCATTCATACACTCACCCTGGTGGTTTCTGCCACACTTCTTGCAAACTTGATGAGTGTGCCCGCTAGTAACTGTACCTTGGGACTTGGAGCCTGGCGCTCTATCCCGTCTATCGTGCCTGGACTTAGGCACTGGAACACTAGCATAGGATAGGTCTGGGGCTAAAGATTTCTGACAGAACTAAGAGCGGTTACCACCATGTGACCTGTGCTAAGAGTAATTAAAGTCACCTGTTCTATCTCTCTTATTATCTCCTCCCCTCTCTTTGATCTTGTCACGCCTCGAGGTTACTCCCTAGACGTAAGACGAGACTCGGGATCCCAATGATCCCAAGTTAACCCTTGGTCATAGCATTCTCAAGAATACATAAGGACAACATAGCAAAAACATCGTAAGGAAATTCAAAGTAGGAAACATAATCGTAGATAGATAGTCAAAAAGACAGAAATACAACTCAAGATCATCCAACAACATCTATGTCTGAAAAGCCTCTAAAACTAATATAAGAGTTGATGGGACAATACCCCAACTAACTCGACAGTCTGAAGGGTAAGTAAAACATCAGGAAATCTAATATACCAAAAATTTAAATTTATAATAAGTGCAAACTACTCAGTAGCAATAAATGACTGTAACATAGATAAATCATTAGTACTATATTGGAAAATGACAGGAATTGAACTAGCCCCAGGTAGTAAAATATTTACAGCAAGATGTAAAAATTTATATGTCTTAACAACTAAACATAAAATAACGGCAAAAAATAAAATCAATAGAATAAAAATAGAAAATCCATTTGAACAAATTGTATCAGTAATAGATAACAATGATTATAGCTATAAAGAAATAGATGCAGAAAAAAATCTAGAAATAGTAAGTGATAGGATAAGCACATCTAAAAGGAAAAGTTGTAGCGACACACCTCAGTCATCAAGAAACTCAGTAACAATAAAAGAGATAGAACCAAACCATTATTATATAACTGGAATACTAGAACAAAGAAAATTCATTATAATAATAAATACAGGACAAGAAGAAAATTATATAACAAGAGAATTGGTAACAGAAGAAGAAATAAATTATATAGAAAACTCAGATTTACCAAAAGAATTTACAGCTTTTAAAGAATCAGTAGAAAAAGAATTGATCATTGGCGGAATACCAATGGTAATAAATTTTAAAATATATAATGGAGATAAAAATATTATATTAGGAATAAAATGGTTAGAAGGAATGAAACCATATAATTTAGAAAATACACAACTAACTGTTACATATAAAGGAAAGAAAGTCATAATAAAAAGGACAATGTAAGAGAAAAATGAAAATCTATATACTTGCCAAAATAATAGTAGAAGGATATTATAATAGATATTATACCCCGATGATAGATACAGGAGCAGAAGCTAATACCAAACTGGGGGGTGGTCCTCATATAAAGATAGGAGATAATTTAAGCTTAATGTTAGAAAAAGAATCCTTAAGACTAGAAGATAGTTTAACAGCAATGGTAAGGGTAGCTAAGGAAAATGAAGAAATAGATAGAAAAAAGGAAATAACTATTATTAAACAACAAGCGAAACAAGAAATACAACAAATTGAAGAAGTAAAAAATGAAAAGATATTAGCTATAGAAAAAGAATTAAAAAGGTTAAAGGAACTATATGAGGCAAAACAAAAAGAAAAAGAGATTGAGACAAAACTAAGAACAGAAATAGAAAATTTTAAAGAGAAATTACAAATGGAAGAACCAATTAAAGAAGAAGAGATAAATATAGATGAAATAAATAATGATGATCAAACTGAAAGAAATTCAGAAATAAGTGAAACTTATACAGAAATGATAAAAAATATAGAAAAGATAGATGGAGATATTGAAATAAATGTGGGAGATGTTGAAAAAGATAAAGAACAAGAAACTAGTACATCAGG
>QJPP01005891.1:0-39868 GCA_003996215.1 Jaltomata sinuosa | reverse complement strand
GTCTGCAGGATGATGTGGTACGGAATGATGAGGATCTTGACTTAGATGGAGCTGGCGCTACGGGCGCCATTATTGTTCCACCGCTACCGCCCGGAGCCAAGTTCAACATCACTAGCACGATGATCCAACTGTTGAACTTGAGAGGAATGTTCCGCGGTGTTGCTGGTGACGATCCAAACCAGCACTTGATGAATTTTGTGGGGATCTGCAAATCGTTCGAACTGCCAGGAGTGAGTCAGACAGCGATCAGGCTCAGATTGTTTCCGTTGTCTCTGTCTGATGAGGCAGCGTTGTGGTTGACAGAATTGACCCCCGACTCTATTGCAACGTGGGGAGAGTTGAGAGGAGCTTTCCTAGAAAGGTTCTTTCCTCCCTCTCGGATGATACAGTTGAGGGATGAGATTAGCAACTTCAGGCAGCAACCGCACGAAGCACTGCACGAGACTTGGTTGCGATTTAAGAAGAAACTGACACAGTGCCCCAACCATCAGCTGAACAACGAATTCTTGATGCAGACATTCTACCGGGCACTAAATTCGGCTACCAAGCCGACATTGGATAACGCAGCAGGTGGAGCGTTTATGGGTCGCACTTTTGCCGACGCCACAGCTATTCTAGACAGGCTTACCAAGACCAACAGGGCCTGGCACACACGAGATTCAGAGGTTGCAGCTAGCACCTATACAGTTGGTATGTCAGCTGAGCAGCGCAGAAGAGAGGAGGAACGCGACCAAGACATGGCGCATCTAAAAACGCAGTTGGATCTCTTGACAAGGCACTTGACGTCAGGAAGTATAGAGAAGGTACAAGCTGTGGGTTCCCAAGGTATAGAGACTGAGGAGGCCAATTACTTGGGGGGTTTCCAGGCCAATGGCCAGGGAAACCAAGGTCGGAACTATCCAAGAGACAACCACTATGAGAATGGTGGCTACAAAAATCGCAACCAAGGAAACTGGAGGAACAACACCGATAGAGGTGGGTTGTATATACCACCTGGTAATCGGGATAAGACCGGCAGCGAGGCTGAGACATCCAAACTAGAGAATATGATGGAGAAGATGCTGCTTAAAGTGGAATCGACTGACTCTGGGGTAAAGGCAATGCGGAATGAGTTATCAACATTGAGTCTGGTAGTGGGGTCACACTCAACCGCGATCAAGCAACTAGAGCAGCAAGTGGGTCACATCTCGGCATCTCTAAACCCAAGGAAAATAGGTACTTTGCCGAGCGACACCACTCATCCGCAGAATGATGCAAGCTGTATGGCGATCACCACAAGAAGCGGAAAAGTATTACCGGAATCACATCCGGTAATTCATGCTCAAGATGATAGTGTGGATGATAAAGAGGCGGTAGAGGAGGAAATGCCAAAGCCCGCAGAGAAACGCAAGGAAGCTGAAAAGCTTCCAACTATGATGTTTCGACACCCACCTCCTTTCCCCCAGAGGTTGAAGAAGAAAGCTGACGACGGTAAGTTCCTGAACTTCATCACCATGTTGAAACAAATTTCAATAAACATACCATTGGTGGAAGCGCTGGAACAAATGCCCGGTTATGCCAAGTTTATGAAGGACTTGATCATAAAGAAGAGGACGGTGAGTTTTGAACCGGAAGACAACCTCCATCACTGCAGCACTATCTCTTCAAGGTCGTTAGTTGAAAAGAAGGATGATCCAGGTGCGTTCACTGTTCCATGTACTATCGGGAAGCTCAACTTCGGGAGAGCTATGTGTGACCTTGGTGCTAGTATCAATTTGATGCCGCTAGCAGTGTATAACAAATTGGGTTTGGGAGCTCCTAAACCAACGTCCATGAGAGTGATGATGGCTGACCGTTCGATAAAACGACCTGTTGGAGTATTGTCTGATGTGCTAGTGAAGATTGGTAAGCTTATCTTCCCAGCTGACTTTGTAATTTTGGATTGCGAAGTGGACTTCGAAGTTCCCATAATCTTGGGACGACCATTGTTAGCTACGGCGAGAGTTTTGGTTGACATGGAGAAAAACGAACTGACCTTCCGATTGAACAATGAAATGGTCAAGTTCGATGTGTCTAAATTGATGAAGCAACCAAGTGACATGAGAGTAGTCGCGGTCATCAATGCCATTGAGGAACCTCCTGCGGATGTGCACCTTGAGGAGAAGAGTTTGGTCGAGACTCTAGCTGTGGTAAGAAGTATGGTGCGAGAGCATAAACATGTAGAGGAAGGCGGTGAGATTAAATCAAGAAAGCGAAAACACCGCAAGAGAATCTGCAAAGAAAGAGCGAAGAAGCGGTCACGACTAGCTGCGGAGCCAACAAAAGAAGAAGTTGGACAGCAACATCGAATCAGCAGCGCGTGCAAACACTCCATTGAGTTCTCTTGTTTTGGAGACCCTGGCGGTCTCCAACATCATTCCGAAATTTGAGTCATATCGACTTCACAGGTATTCCTTTATTCTCACAGTTTTTAGCTTTCATATATATGCATTGGGGACAATGCATAAGTCTAAGTTGAGGGTGTTGGGAAACCTGTGAGTCACCACCAAGGGTTTTTGTTGCCGATTTCTTTTCCCTACGGTGTGCTATCTAGTAGAACCGGCATGTTTAGGTTGTTGTTTTAAATTTTTTTTAAAATTTTTTTTTTTCTATAGCAAAGCATGCGATTTCTTAGCAAACGAAGCCCCTTTAAAATTTTTATGGTTTTGAGCTTATGTTGAAACGATTGACTGTCTGGATCCTTGAATGTCATTGTGTGAATATGATTAGAATGAGTATGCTTAAGCCGAGCGGTTGTTTGATAGTTGGTAGCGATATAGTTTCTTGGTGCTAAGAGTGTGTGAGATTAATTGTTATAAATTCTTACTCTGTGCATGCATCTAGAACTTGCCCGGTCTATTTTGTTAAGTTTGAAGTTGGTTGCTTAGGAAAGGATCGCAGGCCCTTTTTGATGCAGTCCACTTAGCCTATATGACCGTCCAAATACAAAGAATCCCTTGATCCCTATTCGAGCCATAATTGACCTTGTTCTTTCAATAACCTGTCACCATTCCTGTTTAACTTTGAATCCCTGTTTTGGCCCTGGTCCTACCAATGGACATTGTGCACCTTGACGTAGGCAATCAGCCTAAGTTGAGGGTGGCTACTACAGTGGTAAAGGAGAAGAAAAAGAGGATGGAGATGATTGTTGTTGAATAGAATGAAAATCCGGGTGTGCGCCTAAGAAAAGAAAAGAAAAATAAAGAAAGATGAAAAAGATCGAAAAAGAAACAAAAAGAATTGTCAATAAAGAGGCCGCACCTGTATCTAGAATCAAGGAAATAAAAAGGTGAATAAGCATGGATAAAGTGAAGTTATGTGGTGATAAGATGTAAATGGTTCCAAGGAGGGCTTAGTCACTAACCCCTAAATGTATCCTACCTGCACCCGAAGCCTCATTACAAGCAAATACAAGTCCTGTAGTGATCCTAAGTAGCTTTCTGAAGAACTGAAATAGAATAGTAAGGGCAAGCTTATGGTATCGCATGTGCATTGTTTGAAATCGTTTGTGAGTGTGAGCGCTTACCTAGTCCCAAATCTTGTGTGTGGGATTTCTTTGTGGTAAGGGCACCAAGATGTCTATATTGTCTATTGATTGTTAGGATAGCTGCGTATGTGTATGCATAATATTCTATCATATCGGAATGACATGTTTGGATCCTTGCAAGTTAGTGTTTCATACATACGTGTGCTACGAGGGAGCTTGATTTAATTGAATAAGTGTTGAATGACCATGAAGTGCTATAGACATGAGTTCGTGTTCTTAGTTGAGTCGTATTATTATTTTATGTTATGTTGCTTGAGGACAAGCGAACGTTTTAAGTTGAGGGTGTTGATGTGACGCTAATTTACGTCACTTTCGACTCCTTTTTACTAAGAACAATCGTACGTTTTCAAGCAACCGTTGTTGTTTTTGATGTTCTTATGTTGTATTTGTAGGAAATGGAAACAAACACGGAAACGGACGGAAATACGCGAAAAAGAGCAATCTGCCTAAGTGTGACGGCCTGAGTGACGGCCCGTCACACATGTGACGGTCCATCACTGGGACCGTCACTCCAAGGCAGCAAAGGGACAGTGCTACTGCCTAAGGCTGACGGTCCAGGCGACGGTCCGTCAAGGCAGTGACGGTCCGTCAGCCTGACCGTCACGCTAAGGCAGTGGCTTACGTCGGCAACCCGCGTTTTGGGGATTCCTAGCCCGTTTTGGATTTGGTTTCTTTGACTCCTATAAATACCCTATGATAGGTTTATGTAATTAGAATTCACCGAATAGTTTTAGAACAGTTTTTAGTCATTGTTTGAGAGCAACAACACGTTTTCGGATTCTTGAATTCGTGTTCGTGAGTTCTTGGTTTTTCTTGTCTTGGATTATTGAAGATTGGTTTTCATTATATTGTAAGAACTTCTTCTCCTTATTATGAATTCAATTCTCTTCTCTTTTCTTTATAGCATGATTAACTAAAACTCCCGCAAGTAGGGTTGTGGGAGCCATGGCAAACGTAGCAATATAGACTCCGGATAGCGTTGGGTTCGATTTATGTATTGTCACGTTGTTAATCATACATTATGTCACGTTTTCTAGTGGGTTGCAAACATTAGAACATGCCTAGGTTTAATTTGCTTGAGAAAGAGATTAAAACCGGGAAACTTGATTAACAACAAGGATTCGAGACTACCAACTCTCGTCTTAAAGATTAATGCCGTAACTGGATTAATCTACTTGATTTTAGGATTGAGAGCTAAAAAGCACATCTTTTTGAGATCGAGAGAAGATAAAAGGAAATTTGTTTATTTGGTCGAGAGACGTTTAGACGATACAATTGACGCAATCACATCGTGACACGCATATAGAAAGAACCCAGTTAAGCCTAGATTCGACATTGTTACAACGCCATGGTGACCACGTCCCTAGTTCATCCTCTCATACTGATTTAAACTCCTAAGTTTATTATTGTTTTGTTTACAATTTGATTACAAAAACCCCCCTTTTATTTACCGGAAACGATTGACGACTAGTCACATACTTCACTAAAGTCTTAATCATCACCATATTCTCTGTGGGATTCGACCCCAACCTTGTTGGGTTATATATTTGACAACGATCGCTTACGCTTCTTAAATTGAGGTGTAGTTTGAGCGTTATCAATGATGATGATAGTGATGGAACCGGTAATAGTAACTATGTATGCACCTCCTCCGATACTCTAGCAAGAGGACCCATGGTGGGACGTACCCTCTATACACCATCCAACACCATATACCTCTCATTCGGCATGCTCGGCCCTTTGGCTAGGTCCTGGAATGATAGGGCTCATGGAGGTCCCTAACCACATACAGTAACAAATGCAAAATCTCATAAAATCAAAACCTCGAAGTACGTGCCTAGAATTGAACCGGGTCTAAAACAATAGTAGTAATCTCAAAAGACCCTTTCAAAGGGTGCCTAAAGCATGCCCGAGTCTAAATCAGTAAGAAATCAAGTCTAGTGCTCTGCCCAGCTAAGCCTAGTATCAGTAGGAAATCAAGTCTAGTGATCTGCCTAGCTAAGCCTAGTATCAGTAGGAAATCAAGTCTAGTGCTCTGCCCAGCTGAGCCTAGTATCAGAAGGAAATCAAGTCTAGTTCTCTTTGCAGCTGAGCCTAGTATCAGTAGGAAATCAAGTGTGAATTCATCCAAAATCCCATTTTTATCATCAAGTATACCAAAAATGGGCCCCCGGGGTCATGCAAGTTTAGAAAAAACCATCTATAGCGGCTCGCAGCCAAAACTGAAGAAAAACATGTAGGGAAAACCTTTTTCATCTATAATATGCTTGCACACAAATATAAATTAGCCCAACGGCTCACAAATATTCCTACCGGCCCTGCACAGGCTCCACAGCTACTCAGCAGACATAACCAGCCTAAAAGGATATCTCTATGTTCGGGACTCACAGACATTCCCAAATAACCCACCGTCTATGTTCCAGAGTCAATACAAGGCCACACAGGACCACAAAGGTGATACACAATACTGCACGAATACTACAACTAACGTATGAAGTAAACAAACAGAAAAGACGGGCAAGGTCTGGGGTACCAACCTAAAACAACCCACCCAAGGATATTAATTAATGCAGTTATAGCCTATATACACAGAGTCTAGGCAGGGAAAACCATAACCTACCTGTCATCTGATAACTAGCTGCGGGAATGGCATTGTCCAGGCTCGAGCTGCTCTGGAAAGCTTCAATTCACAAAAACACCATCAATACAATAATCTACACATTAATACGAGACTAACGATACACATAATGCTATAAACATAATCGGGTCAAAATCCGGGTCACAAAAAGGCCCGTGGGCCTCGCAACCCGAAACGGGACACAAAAAACACACATGTATTCCTCACCATCCCGGTAGCACATTCTCAAAAAATAAGCAGAAATGGACAACAATTAGGGCTCAAAACAGCCCGCTCAAGTCAAGAATTAAGGATGGAATTTCAAGAAATAATTCTGGAAATTAATCAAAAGAAACTTACCACCACGAGAAGACGAGCTAAGGGAGTGAGAACTCAGAATCCATGGTCATGCAAAGATCAAGAGGGAAGTTACTACATGAAATTTCAAGGTTTAAGAATTACAAAAATGGTGGTAGCATTAATGGAGAAGAAACAAATTTTAGGGAAGAAGAACTTACCCAACAACGAGGAAACAAGATTTCCCAACAACTTGATGGATTCTCCAAGCTTTAGGACTGATGGGAACAATTTGGTGGGAGAACATGGTTTTTAGAGTTGGGAAAAGTGTGAGAAACAAGCTGGAAAAATGAAGGCCAAAGAATTATATACCTGCTGGTCACTGGTCAGCGCGATCACGCTGAAGGAAAAATCACAGACCAGCGTTATCGCGCTATAGGAGCATGATCATGCTGAAGGTAAAAACACAGACCAGCACAATCACGCTAAAGGAGCGCGATCGCGCTAAAGGCCACCTGAAGCAGAAAAAACCAGCAATAGCCAAAACATCCACAGGGCATTCCGGGCATATTAGAAGCTGATACTCAAAAACAAATAGTGCTATAAGAGTGGTAACGACGTTCCAGACTCAACAGAATCGATGAAACTCCCATACGAGGTCGTTTTGGAAGAATTTTGACCCAAGCCAATACTAAATAATGCCAACCAAACACTCGAAATAAGCCCGGATCACTCGGAACCCAAACCAACCAATTACCTAACACAAACTCGGCATTCCAGAGCAAATGGCGCTGACAGAATTTTCATCTAAGGCCGTCTCCTCCGAATATTGACCAAGGTCAACCAAACCTGCCCAAGTGGCCTGAAAACACAAAACGATAGAGAATTCCAAGCTGAAAAACTCTCAGATCCTGCCCAAAAGTCCCTCTAGACCAAAGTCCATGCTCCAGAGCTTACGAAACTGTCGAAATTCAATTCCAAGCACGTTCACCAAGAATGTTGACTGAAGTCAATGATTTCAAAAGCTTAAAGCTCTAAAAAAAGGAACGGCCAAAAAGACCAAACCAATGGCCTGGTGTCACGACCCGATTTCTCAAGTCATGATGGCACCTACAATCCCCAGTAGGCAAACCAATTCCCGTAGCCCAGAACGGTTAGTAATGGGCTACTGCCTAACCAAAACGCACCAGCAAGCAGAAATAAGTGAAAGCAAAACTCGAATATAAATACATAAAGGAAACTACACCAACCCCAAGACTTGGTATCGACAGTACAAAAGCTTCTAATAGAATACAAGTGCTAGTAGTAACAAAATGATAAGTACAACTGTCTCCGAATATACAAAGACTAACAGTACAAAAGATGAGATGTAGACAAGCCCCGATCATTAGGCGCTCACCCTAGTCTCGAAGATCCAAAAGCTGCACGAGTCTCCAATGCATTCAACGGCGAAAGCTCAGCTAATATCTGCACCAAAAAAGTGCAGAAGTATGGTATGAGCACCAAAACCACGGGTACTCAGTAGGTATCATCGGCCGACTGAGCGCATATAAGATATAAAAGCAGTAAGTAATAGATAGCAAGAAAGCAGTCACTGAAGCAATAAGCAAGGCACAAGGAGCTAGCACAGATCATCAATATCCAAGAGCTTCAAGTAACACATGCTAGCACAGAGATACAATTACATAGAATCACAGGTGAAGGAAAGGAGAACACACCTGGAGTCCTTGCACAATAATATAAGTAAGTAGAGATAGAGTTTAGAAAATGGCGGTATACCGGTAACCTCAAGTGGAAGGAAAAGACGGAGAGTAGTCTAACATACTCAAAATGGAATCAACCAGTATAAGGAAATCATAACACCAATCCAATCATATGATAGCATAACCATGGAATCACTTCACAAGTACAACCCTAGGATGAAATAACTAGGCCACAGTAACTGAGAGATACCACTCAGCTTCGCACAAGAATAGAACCAGAGTCTCACACTCTTCTCAGAAGGCCACACAAAAGTGCCTCAATAAGATAGGACTCCAAAGCCCTCTCAATAATCAAAAATCCCACAACCAAAGCCTCAACATGCTAGCCATCACTAATCTTTCAAGAACCGGGTGCCAAGACAAGCTCTAAATAAAGACAGGAGTAAATATAGTCTACCTACAGTCCCAACGGCCGCCCATACAATCGAGGAACACAATCAAGTGAAAGCAAGCCCTCCGGCATCCCATACTACCGGAGCGTACACTGAACACACAGCAAACAAGGGTGGAATCCAATGCATGATATGATATGATATGAAATAGAACCTCTGTATGTACCTCCTCCGGTGCCAATCGGGCCCAGCAGGCAGGTTCCATGGAAGGACTCAGCCTGTATACCTCTACTCCACCGTATACCCTTTCCTCTGGCGCACGCAGCCCAAAGCCCCAGGCCCGGAGCGGCAAGGTCCATGGAGGTCCCTGACCCCATACTAAAATTTTGTATCAAGACATGTCATCCGTAAGCAAGTCCGGGATCAAGATAGAGACCCAGTCTCAAGTATGCATGCCCAGACCCTGTTCAGGACTAAAGTAGTATAAAATGCCTCAAAAATCCCTCCAAGGGTGCCCGGGCGTAACCGGGTCTAAAACTGTAGTAAATCAAGTCTGGTGCTCTGCCTCGCAGAGACTAGTATCAGTAATAAAATCAAGTCTGGTGCTCTGCCCCGCAGAGACTAATACCAGTAATAAAATCAGTGCGAAAACATCTGAAAATCCCCTTTTCTATCATCAACAGTACCAAAAACGGGCCCCCAGGGCCATGCAAATTTAGGAAAACTGTCGGTAGTGGATCACAGCCAAAACTGTAGTAAAACATGCAGGGGAAAACCTTTTTCATGGATGATATGCTCGCACACAAATATAAAAGTAGCCCAACGGCTCACAACAATTCCTATCAGCCCTGCACAGGCCCAATAGCTACTCAGCAGACATAACCAGCCTAAAAGGATAATCTCTATGTCTGGGACTCGCGGACATTCCCAAATAGCCCACCATCTATGTTCCAGAGTCAATACAAGGCCACACAGGACCACAAAGGTAATATACATTACTACGCGAATACTACAAACAACGTATGAAATAGACGGACGAAAGGCGGACCAGGTCTGGGGTACCAACCTATAACAACCCATCCAAGGATGCTAATTAATGCAGTTATAGCCTATATATGCAGAGTGTAGATAGGGGAAAACCATAACCTACTTGTCATCCGATGACAAGCTGCGGGAACGGCATCGTCCAGACTCGAACAACTCCAGGAAGCTTTGAATCACACAAAACAAATACTTTCAACTGAAGCTCCAAAGGCGTCTCTATGAAGCCTGACCAACCAAGGTAATGGAACAATTGCTAGAATCGACAAGGCTGCAAGAACGAGCCATAGCCAATTGATAAGGTGTTAATGTCACACTCGCGATCAGCCAACTTCAAAGCATAAAAATGAGACCAATAACAATAACAAATGGCAGCTAAATCCAATAACAATACGTTAACCACATCTCCAAGGAGCGACGAGCTCCCGAGGCACTATTCAAGGCGTACTTCACGTTTGTCCAATCCAATCACTATCGTATGTGATCCCAAAAATAATCGCACAATTTACCAATCCTCCAGCACCTTAAGACAACTATAACACCACAACAATAACCAAACATAACAAGATAAAGGCTGTCCAAAGCCACAAATCCAAAATACCACTTCGGGGCTCAGAAATCCATAAAACAATACTAGAACATATAGTAACGAAGGAGGATCTTAGGGGAGAGATTTCCTTGACAAAAATATTCAATATTCCAAGATTAACCACCTGCCTCCTTGCAGGAACAACAAACTTATCCAAATCCAACAAGAAACTACTACAAGTTATCGAAAAATACATCTTTTCGTGACCAGAAGCTTAGAATCTTGATTCAACAAATAGATAAGTGTACGGGATCCATACCTCGCCAATATAACTCCGTAGATACTGCCACATACTCAGAAAACACCTGCTGGATTTCTGCATCAACACCCACGAAGATACGCCATGAAATCGACGGGGAAAACTATACCAAAATGACGAGCTCGCGACGTAGAGCAACTTCCGTTAAACTTCCGAATTGAAAGGATCAAAGTCCATGGATTATTTATGGACTCTCCCTCTAATTTTCTATGAATTTTGGGTGAAAAATATGGGTTAAAACGAAGGAGAAATCAGCTTTTATAAGATGAACCGACTTAGGACGTGGGCCCCACCTTGACGTGTCTGCTTGCGCAGTCTTACGAAAATATGAATATCTCTCTATTCTTAAGTCGTATGGACGAACGGTTTAGTGCGTTGGAAACTAGACTCGTAGACCTTTGATTTGTTATATTGGGAACCCACTAACTGTTTATAGATAGGGAGAAACACCCCAATACATTTAACCCAAATTTGAAGCGAATTCCTTAAAGGAATTTACAATAACTTTTTCCGACTTTTGTTTCGCAACTTGCTTGACTTCAAAACTCATCATACGACCATTTTGCGATTATAATACCTCATAACACATCCTTCTAAATATATTAGACTCTATTAGTCTTACCCCAAAGGCACGGGTTACTTTAAACCTTCCAAACGGGCGAGGTGTTACACGAGGCATTTCTTTAACTCGAACTTTCGAGTAAGGGATTCCCTTGACCTAGAACCTTGGTTTAATTCTTTGATATTACCAAGAATGTTGACGGAAGTCAACGATTTCCAAAGTTGAAGCTCTAAAATGAGGAACGACCATACAAATGGCTCGGGCACCGAACTACCAGTCCCGACAAGCCATAAATGACTTGGGCCGCTATAAGTAAGCTCTAATGGTACAAGAAAGGAGAAAACGTGTAAATGACCGGAAGGGTCATTACACCTGGGCACGGAACTACCAGTCCCGACAAGCCATAAATGACTTGGGGCCGCTATAAGCAAGCTCTAACGGTACAAGAAAGGAAAAAACATGAAAATGACCGAAATAGTCATTACATCATCCACTACTAAAAAGACTTTCGTCCCCGAAAGTCTGGAAAGAGGGAAAGACTAGAGATTTAAGAATAACGGATGCACAGCCCACACTACTCTCTCAGACAACTCGGGTAGCTTCATCAAAAAGACAACACCCAATAGAACGAAACCACGAAAGGCAACCAAGCCTACACTTCATACTAGCCAATCTAGACTCCAAACTTAAACTCCAAAACTCCAAGGTACTGCCAACCCAAATTGAACCTTGAGAATCTCAATCGAAAATCACCGACCCAACATCGAAACTCGAGAAGCAAGGTGATCAACACACAGAACTTGAATCTTCGAAACCACAACCAAGTTTACCAGAAAAACCAACAACAAAAACTCTAACTCATGAACCTCTTGATCCGTAAAACCCTTTTATTCTGAACTGAATCCTATTGCACAACCAACAGGAAACTGCATATAAGTTTAACACTCAACCACCCTCGAAGCATCAACTGACACACCAGAGATCCACAGTCTACGCTTATACTCTACCACGAATAAAGTCACCCTTTTTACTCAAGTTTTATCAAAGTCAAGCTATAGTCTAGTAGTCTTTGCCATCCAAGCTAATAACCCGTAGAATATCATCGGGAACAAGAGTTACCTACCCCGACTGACCATTAACCAATGAACGGACACTTTTGCTAACATCAAGCTCTCTAACTGAACCCAACTGAATAACCCATATGAACCTAACTGAAGTCTGCACACCAATGTTAGGAAAGGCATATATGAATACCTTGTGTTGACGAAGAACTTCCAAACTGTAGAATGAAACCAACTTCACAGCACCATGTCAATTCTGAATCAACTGGAAGCGAATGAACCAGGGAAACCTACCCGACAGACCCTAAACAAAACTAAGATCCTGCAAGTAGTGTGGTAAGCCTACCACGAAGTCCGTAGACATCACCAAGCTCCAAACTCTAAGAAGCACCTGTTGTTACCCTGAATACTTGAACAACATTCAAATTTGAAATTGCTTTCCAATTCTCAACTCAAGAAGGAGTCTACCATACCACGAATATCAAGTTAGAACACCCAGTAGGCAAAGGAAAGGGTGTTTGAAGTCCCAAGTCACCATCTAGTTGTAGAAATTTGGTATAAATCATCAACTCACCTCTTTGGCTCAAATTAACCGCTCTACTGCATCTGCACCCAACCAACATTTCGAAGAATATATTATACCAAACTTCTAGCCCATACTGGCCGAGTCTAACCACACTGGAACCTCATATAAAAGACAACCTCTGAAGACCCAACCAAAGTAGCATTTCAAACTCTCGACAATGAAGGCGACGATCAATCTCAAAATATCATTAGAACTTCAAATAACCTCGCTAACCTCAACCCGCACGACCTGATCACATGTAGCATACACCACTGCTGAATTCCGAACTCACACGACTGATTTTGTCCAATCATGGTAGAAGGAACCTCGTGCTATCTAGAACACCGCCAAAATCTGGAATGTCCAGCCTTACTCAAACATTAGCCAAGGACTAGGTGTCCAAGGCCAACTATCACTTCACAATTGAAATAAGGAATCTAAGTCGTCTGAATTCCATGCCTTCGAACCCAAGAAGCTGCAACTAAAAAGAAACAACCATGAACCATTCAGAGTGGTTTTCTAGCCCACTATCCTGAAACCCAACTTGTAAAACTGCCAACCCAAGCCTTTGTCGAACCCGTATACTGCCAATGAACCCTTAGGAACCGAAGCTAACTAGGCTTCAAAAACAAGTTGCCAAAACCGCAGATGCTACTGAAATCTCAAACCAATCGAAGGAAAACCACTGCAATCTGTAGACGGCGGAATCAAATCACCAACACACAGTCCCAAAGCAAACCTTCATCGTCACCTCAGTCAACTACTAAAACACATAAGCACAAACAAGGTGTCATATCCCTCCTTTTTCAACTAAACAAAACCTTTCTGTAGCATATACTGAACCATACAAGCTCCTTTCTAAAAATAAGAACCTGGAGCCATTCCCTTAGCTCCAAAACTTACATTGTCAAAACTCAACAAGGTAGGAGAAAATGGGTCGGATGCCCGACTCACCCAGAATGCTACGAATAATTCTCAACCACGAGGCTACGGTCAACACTTAGTCAAAAATGCTAAAGCCAAAACTCAATCACAATGCCACAATTGAAGGCTCAACAAGAGAACTACGATTTAAATTCATTCCAACTAGAACGGGGGAAGATGATAAGATTACCTAATCGGACAAGAAACTGAGGGAGACTATGGGAACAACCCACATACCTGCCAACCTCCTAAACCAACCAAATAAAGAGGGTCAATTCTAATCACCCGAAAATAAAACCAATCTATGCACGCTAGCATAACTGACACCTCTCAACTTAAGTCAAAGACCGAACTCTGGCACAACCACCAGTAACACCAAACTAATACAAGGACTTCTAGCAACGCTAGAAAATAGCCTAGGCAACAACTATCTAGGACCGCTCAACAAGGAAGACTAAATCACAAGTCCAGAATCACAATGAAACAGGGATAAACCCAACAAGAAACAGACCAACAAGAACTACCCACGAGCTATAACTCCGGGTAAAACACATCACAAGGCTAACTCACCCCCATCCACTACTAAAGAATAAACTACCAAGAAAACAATGTATAGATACTACAATGAAGGTAGTCAAACAACTAAACAAGTAGCAGGTAGGCATATAAGCAAATAAATGACAGAAGGGATAGAATCGTAATACGAGCAGGACTATCACAAGCCAAAGGTATCAAAAGCCTAACCTAGAGCAACGATATTAGGAACCTCTACCATAGGCCCACCAAGAGAGAAATTGGACTAACGGGGTATAACACTGGTCAGAGTGGTCGAAGCTGAAGGCCCTTTCATATCTTGACAGGGACAGTCTCTAGCGTAATATCCCATGACCCCACAACTATAGCAACCCAAAGAAGCCCTACTCTGATGTACAGTGCCTATCAACTCTGGATGGATACCTAAACCACTTGGCTGGAAGCCACCTATAACCATCTGGGGACCACCCCTACAACCCTGCACTCCACCTCTAGACAGTGGCACTGAAGCACTGGGAGATAACTTCTACTGACCTTGCTAACTGGAAGGTGGAATCGTGGGACAATCCCTAACAAAATGCCCACACCCATCGCACTAAAAGCAAATTCCACTAAATAGATGTGGACAGGAAGATCTCACTGAACCTAGCCATCCACCACGGCCTATACAACCTGAAGGCAAATCCCAAAGAATATGATTTGTACCCTGCCTACTCTGCTCAACATGCCCTACACAACCATTCTATGGAATCTTTGGAGCAACTTAAATTAGCTTGGTAGATTAGAAGCATTGGAACCTATCTCTAGTGGAGAATCCCCTACCTCGATTCTGAGAACCTCGAGAATTGTCCTGGTGATGACATTTCTTAGCACTGCCTCCACAAGCCTCACGCCATGAACCCTCAATAGCCAAAGCATGATCCACTATCGAAAGGAAGGTCATCCCAGCTATAACCAAATGCTTGGTCGCCAGACGGAGCGATGAAATCAAACCTCCAATAAAGCTCTGAACCCTATAAAACTCTGATGGCACAGTTCTAGCAGTACATCTAACCATCTCATGAAATCTTGCCTCATAATCCAATACCGACATACAACCCTGCTGAAGAACATAAAGCTCAACCCTAACTGAAGCACTACTCGTAGAATCGGGTACTGAAATACCCATCGGAGGACTCAGAGTCCTAGCCACGGTGTCCTAAAGATATGGGGTCGCTATAAATCCAATCGAAAGATGGGTTGGCCCCACACCTCCTACCTGGTGTGGTAAACTCTCACTCTAAAGTCCTAGCGCTGACAGAAGCACTGAAGCAACAGGCACATAAGCCTCGACAGTAACCATTGTCAAACACATCTTAGGCATCTGAGAAGGAATGAAACAATCGAAGTTTAAAAGTCAACAGATCCAGGGATGCACGATAAGGAGCCAAGAAGATGAAACTTTTCCTAACAATGCCATGTAGCCTCCCGTAGATAGGATATGGATATCATCATACTGATCCGCGAGACTCTACTTACACATTTGCTTCTATACCATAACATTGGTGAACCTAGAGCTCTGATACCAAGCTGTCACTACCTAATTTCTCAGGTCATGATAGCACCTACAACCCCCTAATAGGTGAACCAAGTACGTGCCCAGAATTTAACCGGGTCTTAAACAGTAGTAGTAATCTCAAAAGACCTTCTCAAAGGGTGCCCAAAGCATGCCCGGGTCTAAATCAGTAAGAAAACATGTCTAGTGCTCTGCCCAGCTAAGCCTAGTATCAGTAGGAAATCAAGTCTAGTGCTCTGCCCAGCTGAGCCTAGTATCAGTAAGAAATCAAGTCTAGTGCTTTGCGCAGCTGAGCCTAGTATCAGTAGGAAATCAAGTGTGAAATCATCCAAAATCCTATTTTTATCATCAAGTATACCAAAAATGGGCCCCGGGGCCATGCAAGTTTAAGAAAAACCATCTATAGTGGCTCGCAGCCAAAACTGAAGTAAAACATAAAGGAAAAACCTTTTTCATGGATGATATGCTCGCACACAAATATAAATTAGCCCAACAGCTCACAAATATTCCTACCGGTCCTACACAGGTGCCACAGCTACTCAACAGACATAACCAGCCTAAACAGATATCTCTATGTCCAGGACTCGCGGACACTCCTAAATAACCCACCGTCTATGTTCCAGAGTCAATACAAGGCCACACAGGACCACAAGGGTGATATACAATACTATATGAATACTACAATCAACGTATGAAGTAAATGGACAGAAAAGACGGGCAAGGTATGGGATACCAACCTAAAATAACCCACCCAAGGATGCTAATTAATGAAGTTATAACCTATATACATAGAGTCTAGGTAGGGAAAACCATAACCTACCTGTCATCCGATGACTAGCTGCGGGAACATCATTGTCCAGGCTCGAACTACTCCGGGAAACTCCAATTCACAAAAACACTATCAATACAATAATCTACACATTAATACGAGACTAACAATACCTATAATGCTATAAACATAAGCGGATCGAAATTCAGGTCACAAACAGGCTTGTAGGCCCCGCAATATGAAACCGGAAACGAAAAACACACATGTGTTCCTCACCATCCTGGGAGCACATGTTAAAAAATTGAGCAGAAATGGAGAACAATTGGGGCTCAAAATAGCCTACTCAAGTCAAGAATAAATGATGGAATTTCAAGAAATAATTCCATAAATTAATCAAAAGAAACTTACCACGACGAGAAGACGAGCTAAGGGAGTGAGAACTCAAAATCCATGATTATGCAAAGCTCAAAAGGGCAGTTACTACAAGAAATTTCAAGCTTTAAGAATTACAAAAATGGTGGCAGCAATAATGGAGAAGAAACAAATTTTGGGGAAGAAGAACGTACCCAACAACGAGGAAACGAGATTTCCAAACAATTTGATGGATTCTCCAAGCTTTAGGACTAATGGGAGAAATTTGGTGGGAGAACTTGGAGGTTAGAGTTGGGAAAAGTGTGAGAAACAAGCTGGAAAAATGAAGGCTAAAGAATTATATAGTTGTTGGTCGCTGGTCAGCGCTATCGCGCTAAAGGAGCATGATCGCGCTGAAGGAAAAAACACAGGGCCACCAAAAGTAGAATAAAACAAGCAATAGCCAAAACTTCTACGGGGCATTCCGGGCACAATTGGAACCCGATACTCAAAAACAAATAGTGATATAAGAGTAGAAACAATGTTCCGAATTTAATGGAATCAATGAAACTCCCATACGAGGACGTTTCGAAAGAATGTTGACCAAAGTCAACACTAACTAACGCTAACGAAACACCCAAAATAAGCGCAAAACTCCCGGGACCTAAACCAATCAATTACCTAACACAAACTCGACATTTCAGAGATAATGGCACTGGTTAAATTTTCATCCGAGGTCGTCTCATCCGAATGTTGACCAAAGTCAACCAAACTACCCCAACTGGCATAAAAACACAGAACGAGAGAGAATTTCAAGCTGAAATGCTCCTGGATCGCGACCAATGGTCTCTCTAGACCAAAGTCCACACTCAGGCGCTAAAAAAACTGTCAGATTTTGATTTTGAGCATGTTTACCAAGAATGTTGACTGAAGTCAATGATTTCAATAGCTTAAAGCTCTAAAATAAGGAACAGCCAAAAAGACTAAACCAACGGCCCGGGCATCAAACTACCAGTCCCAGCAAGCCATAAATGACTTGAGGCCACTACAAGCAAGATCTAATGGTACAAGAAAGGAAAAAACACGAAAATAACCGAAAGGATCATTACATCAAGCCTCCCACGGTCTGTGGAACCTGAAATTTTAGATTTTTTCTAGTTTTCTATGTTTAAATGCTATTTCAAATTTTGAGATATTACAATATCTCCCCCTTGGGATCATTCATCCTCGAATAAAGACTAAGTAAGTTGAGTTTATATGGAAAGAGCTACAATCCCTACCAACTGAGTACTGTAAGCTGAAATACTGGTACAACAACTAAGTGCTAACTAAAATATGACTGAACTGAGGTTGTTAATCCTGAATGCATACTGGGAGCATGAGAATAACTGAAGGAATAGGACTGAAGGAATATTACCTCAAGATGAAACTATATCAGAAGGGAAGAGGTGAGGGTACTTGGTCCTCATAGCTTCATCTACTTCCTAAGTACCTCCCTCAACTGATTGGTTCCTCCAAAGAAGTTTTACCGATGCGACTTCCTTATTCTTCAACCTGCGAACCTGACGATCAAGGATTTCAACTGGAACCTCTTCCATTTAAGCTAAATTTCTCAATATCTGTAATGACTCTTCCGGTCATTTCCACCTATACGTTTTTCTTCTACCGTTAGAGCTTGTTTGTAGAGGCCCCAAGTCATTTAAGGCTTGTCGGAACCGGTATTTCGGTGCCGGGTCCATTTGTTTTGTCGTATGATAAGTTTTGAAGTCAAGCAAGTCGGCAAAAGTTATCGTAAATTTGTTTAATGAATTTTCTGAACTTTGGGTAAAATGTCTCAGAGCTTTTCTCTCAATATATAAAGAGTTAGAAGTCCCCCAAAATACCAAATCGAAGGTCTACGAGTCTAGTTTCCAACGCACAAAACCTCACATCCAACTGATCTTGGAGTAAAAGGTTATGACTATTTTACCGTGGACTGTCTGGCAGAAACCGGGTCGCGAACCGGGTCGCGAATCGGGTCGTGTCAAAACTGATTTAAAGCCTCAACTTCACGTTTAAAAATGCCATTTCAGTTTTGAAACAGTGAGAAAACATAAGAGAGGGTTCCAAGAGAGTTCTTGAGTATCAAAATCGTGCGATGGTGAATTGTGAATCTCCATTTAAGAATTTTATTAGCATCGCGCGTATATTTGAAAATATTTTATTTTAAAGTTATATTTTTTATTACCTTTTTTAAAGTATTTTAAAGGTCTATGAAAAATACTTTTATTATGATATAATTGTGTACGTACTTATTTTATAAGGTTTGTATACATTGTAATATTTTAACGGAGATAGTATATTTAGTTATGTTGAAAATTATTATTATAATATAGTATGTTTTATTGGAAATGATTTTCTATTAGTTATGGTATTTTTAAAAAGTTATATTTATTTTACCACGAACTTATGCAATACCCAAATATATACGTAATAGGATAGAATCAATTATAGTGTGCTAACCCCACACTTCCACGTGGGAATAGCTAAATGTGGCAGCAACTATGTGACCATGTGTTGGCATTTTTGTTTACAAAATATTGACACCTCTCACCTTATTAAATATTACAAAAAAACTATCCTTTTTAAAGGAAGTGGTTGGGAAAAAGGAAGTAAGTAAAATCTCTTTTTTTAAAAACAAACCAAGATTGTTGCTGAGTATATGTCTTCAACAGTTCCTTCATCGGAATATTTTCCTAACAAAAAAGTCAAGTTATTCAAGCCCGAGTTCGAGTTTGATTTCTTTTTGGAGTTTTTTTCGGAGAGGTTCAAGCTTGTAATCGGACGACAGGTAGGTTACGGTTTAAAATCCCTAAACTTAGCATATATTGGATAAAATTGTACTAGATGGCATCCTTGGGTTGGATTATTAGGTTGGCACCATAGACCTCGACCGCTTTATTCATGTCCACCTACTTTTGTTCCTCCGTTGCTTGTAGTACTTGCCGATATATTTTATTTACCCTTGTGGTCCTGTGAGGCCTTGTTGACTCTGGAACATAGAAGGTGGGATTTTGGGAATGTCCGCGAGTCCCGGGCATAGAATTATCCTTCTAGGTTGGTTATGCTTGCTGAGTAGCTATGGGCTTGTGCAGGGTCGATAGGTTGATTGTGAGCTGCTGGGCAGCTATTGTGTGTGATCATACCATTTCCATGCATTTAAAGAGGTTTTATCCATGTTTTACTACGGTTTGACTTCGGGCCTACTGGCACTATTTTCTAAACCTTGCATGGCCCCGGGGGCCTGTTTTTGATGGAAATGATTTGGAAATGGTTTGTTTTAACTTGTGAATATTCCTGGGTAAAAGAAAGTAAAATTATGATTTAAATCACCAGTTTTATGATTAACGCTAGACTCAGCAGGGTCGGGGTGCTAGTTGAGTTTTCTTGCTATTTGATATAATTTTAGCCTCGGTCGGACCGAGCACCTGAGATGACTTTCTACTGTTTAGACCCGGTTATGCCCGGGCACCCTTGGAGGGGTTTTTGAGATATTTTCCTACTACTTCCTGGACAGGGTCTGGGCATGCATATTAGAGACTGGGTCTCTATCTTGATACTGAGTTTTAGTATGGGGTAAGGGACCTCCATGGAACTTGCCATCCGGGCCTGGGGCTTCGGGCTGCGTGTGCCGGAGGAAGGGTATACGGCGGAGTAGAGGTATACGGGCAGTGTCCTTCCATGGAACCTACCTTCTGGGCCGGATCGGCACCGGGGGAGGTACATACAGAGATATCATTTCACTTGAGATCTTCATGCATCATATCATTCATTGTTTGAGGCTCCACCCTTGTTTGTTGTTTATTGATTGTACGCTCCGGTAGCATGGGATGCCGGAGGGTTTGTTTTCACTTGTTTGTGTTCCTCGATTGTATGGGCGGCCGAGGGACTGTAGGTAGACTCTTGTTATTTACTTACAGAATTATTCCCTGTTACGGTTAAGAATGAAATTGGTTACTGCTAAACTCTTAGTTTCTGGATTGAGATTGATATGATTAGTTGAGTTTGATTCATGTCTCTGAGCATGCCTATCATTACACTTTCCCTCTTCTTACGCTTGAGGTTACCGGTATACCGTCTATTTCGTAAACTTATTATGTATACACTGTTATTGCAAGGACCCCAGGTGCGTTATTTCTTAATTTCACCTGTGCCTATGGTGTATATACTCGGCTTACTGGCCTCACATGTGGTTCTGTTGTTTTCCCTCTGGCTAGTTCCTGTGTAACTTTTGTTGATCTCTTTGACTACTTGCTTCTATTATGTCTGTTACTGCGCTTTTATCTTATATGTGCCCAGTCAACCTATGATACCTACTGGGTACCTTATGCTTCGCATTTGGTGCTCACCTACCCCCTCTGCATCTTTGGGTGCAGATCCTAGCATGGGCCATCGCCGTTAGATCGTTGTGATTCGTGCTGGGAGATCTGTTGGGGACTACTTCAGACTGAGGGTGAGCTCTTGGCGATCGGAGCTTAGCTTTAGTTTATCTATTGCCTCAGGTACTCTATTACCATTCAGAGACATCTGTATATATTGTTTTGGATCATTTGCACTCCATATATGTAGTTTTGGCTCTATACTATAATACCAGGTCTTGGGGTTTGGTTTAGTTTCCACATATGTATATATATTCATGTTATCTATTCTCTTAATCTTGTTCCCTTACTTTTGCTTATTAAACTACCCTCCCGCTTATTTGTTAGATAGTAGCCTATTACTAACTGTCCTGGGCTACGAGAATTGGTTCGCCTACTGGAGGGTTGTAGGTGTCATCATGACCGAGAAATCATGTCGTGGCAACTTGGTATCAGAGCTCTAGGATCACCGGTGTCATCGGTATAGGAGCCAATGTCTAGTAGAGTCCTGCGGATCGGGGCGGAGACGTCTGTACTCAATCTTCGAGAGGCTACAGTGACATTTTAGGAAACTTGACTCTTTCATTGCTTCTGTGTTATGCGTAGGACCCTTGAAGTTTCTGAAAATCTCATTTGCTCTACCTCATTCTTCCGCAGATGGTTCGTACGAGATCATCGGCATCACGCGGAGATGAGCCTCCCACTCCAGCTAAGGGTCGAGGACGCCCTCGAGCAGTGGCACCTGCTAGAGCTGCTAGAGTTGAGATAGAGCCTGAGCAGCATGTGGATCAAGGGGCAGCCCAGGTACCACCAGCTCTAGTACCAGCTCCAGCACCAGCTCCAGTACCAGCTCCAGCACCAGCTCTAGTACCAGCTCCAGCGCCATCTCCAGCGCCAGCTCCAGTACCAGCTCCAGTGCCCACTTCTATGCCAGCTTCTGCCGCAGCTCAGCCTCCAGATATTCGGGGATTACTATTACAGCTTTTGGGTATGATTGGAGAGCGGCCTTCTGAGGTAGCGTAGACATCCGCTCAGGGGGCAACCCTGGGTGCACAGAGTTCAGGAGCGCAGCCTGCTACTATGGCTCCTCGTGCGAGGTTATTCCGGTCCCGTCTGTTGCACAACCTCTTGCTCCTCGCCCAGCTATGACAGAGTCAGAGCAGAAGGCCTTGGGTAGGTTTTTGAGGTTAGCACCTCTGAGGTTTGCTGGTACTTCTGGACAGGATCCACATGACTTTATTACTACATGTGAGGAGATGTTGCATCATTTGGGTTTGTTGGAGACTCACGGGGTTGGTTATACTACCTATCAGTTAGAGGGCCCAGCGAAGTTATGGTGGAGGGCTCATGTTGCTTGTAGACCACCATCGTCACCTCCTTTGACCTGGTCTGAGTTTTATGAGGCCTTTATGGCCAAGTTCCTACCTCAGAGTGATCGTGTCGTCGCAGGGAGCAGTTTATTCACCTTATGCAGGGGTCTACGACTGTCTCAGAGTATGAGACCCATTTTTATCAGCTAGCACCATTCGGAGCTATGATCATTCCTACCGAGGCAGATAGGATTCGCAGATTTGTATGGCGTTTGAGGCCAGAGATCAGGCAGCCAGCTGAGATATTGATTGCCGGTGGTCGGTCATTTCAGGCTATCATAGACTATGCCCGCACCGTGGAGGACTTACAGCGACATGATTAGGGGTCCAGAGATAAGAGGCCTCAACATCAGGGTGTCTACAGTTGTTCCAGATATTGTGGTAGAGGTCCTGGCCAGTGGAGCCGGAGTCATCAGCCACAGCAGCACCAGGGTCAGTCCAGCCGACCAGTTCAGGCTTCCCTTCAGACTTTCGGTAGTACCCAGTTCGAGCAGGGTCAGAGCAGCCATCAGGGCTATAACGGCCAGTCTTCGAGGGGTACAGTTTCTGGGGCATCAAGCCGTGGTGGTCATACGAGATCTGTTGGTTCATCTCGACTGAGTAGGCCATTAGGGGCTTGTTTTACTTGTGGTGTGATTGGTCATTTTGCTAGAGATTGCCCTCAGCAGGGTACAATTCAGTTGGCCGAGCCTTTACGAGCAGTTCAGGCTCTGGCTAGAGGGGGTGGTCGTCAGAGTAGAGGTGGTACTCCGCGTGGTAGATCATGTGGTCGGGATAGCGGTTGGGCAGGTGGAGGTCGTCGTCAATTTTACGCGGTCCCTAGGAGACCAGAGGAAGAGGCCTCAGATGTTGTGATTACAGGTACGATTTCTGTGTGCCATCAGTCTTCTATGGCTTTATTTGATCCTGGATCCACTTGTTCATACGTATCTGCCTACTTTGTGCCTTGTTTGGGGTTGGCTAGTGAGCCATTATCTGTTCATGTTTCTGTTTCGACCCCAGTAGGAGATTCTTTAGTAGTGGATCGAATTGTGAGATCTTGTATGCCATCTATTGGTGATTCAGAGACTTGGGGTGATTTGATGATTCTTGATATGCTAGATTTTGATGTGATACTGGGCATGGACTGGTTATCCCCTCACCGTGTGGTTTTGGATTGTTATGCCAAGACCATTACCATAGCTGTGCCCGGTGTATCCCCGGTTGTGTGGCAGGGTTCTGTTAGCCATGCACCATCTAGGATCATCTCTTGTCTTCGAGCTAGAAAGTTGATTTCCCGTGGGTGTTTAGCTTATCTAGCCTATGTCCGAGATGTTAGTGCTGACCCCACTTCTCCTGAGTCTGTTCTTGTGGTTAGAGACTTCCTCGATTGTGTTTCCTACCGACCTGCCAGGCCTTCCACCTGAGAGAGATATTGATTTCGCTATTGAGCTAGAGTCGGGCACTAGGCCCATTTCTATTTCTCCTTACCGTATGGATCCTGCTGAGTTGAGGGAGCTTAAGGAGCAGCTCCAGGATCTGATAGCTAAGGGGTTTATTAGACCTAGTGTGTCACCTTGGGGTGCTCCTGTTCTCTTCGTGAAGAAGAAGTATGGGTCGATGCGCATGTGTATTGATTATCGGTCGCTAAATAGGGTGACAGTGAAGAATAGGTATCCGATGCTGAGGATTGATGATTTGTTTGACCAGCTTCAGGGTTCAGTCATGTTTTCGAAGATTGATTTGAGGTCTGGCTACCATCAGTTGAGGATTAGGGCGGAGGACATCCCTAAGACAGCATTCAGGACATGTTATGGCCATTACGAGTTCCTGGTGATGTCTTTTGTGTTGACTAATGCCCCCGCAGCTTTTATGAACTTGATGCACAAAGTTCTTGGCCCGTATTTGGACTCATTTGTGATAATTTTTATAGACGACTTCTTGGTATACTCACGTAGTAGAGATGAGAATGAGCAGCACTTGAGGGTTATACTCCAGACTTTGAGAGATCATCGACTTTATGCCAAGTTCTCAAAGTGCGAGTTTTGGCTTGAGTCAGTTGCATTCCTAGGGCACGTGGTGTCTAAGGATGGGTTTAGGGTTGACCCGGGAAAGATTTCTAACGTTTGTGATTGGCCTAGACTTACTACTGCTACTAAGGTCCGCAGCTTTATTGGGTTAGCAGGTTACTACAGACGGTTCGTTGAGGGATTTTCTTCCATAGAAACACCCTTGACTATGCTGACTAGGAAGGATGTCCAATTTCAGTGGTCGGATCAGTGTGAGGATAGATTCCAGAGGCTTAAGGCCTTATTGACTTCAGCTCCAGTTTTGACTTTGCCGTTTGAGGGTCAGAGCTTCTCCGTGTACTGTGATGCTTCTGGGGTTGGTCTTGGTTGTGTGTTGGTGCAGCAGGGTCGAGTAATAGCATATGCGTTGAGGCAGCTGAAGGTCCACGAGCGCAACTACTTCACTCATGACTTAGAGTTGGCAGTGGTAGTTTTCGCGCTCAAGATCTGGAGGAATTACCTATATGGTGTTCACTGTGAGATCTTCACTGATCACCGTAGTCTTCAGTATATCACAATTCAGCGAGAGTTGAAATCGAGACAGAGGAGATGGGTCGAGTTACTGAAGGACTATGACTTCACTATTTTGTATCATCCGGGCAAGGCAAACGTGGTAGCGGATGCCTTGAGTCGGAAGGCAGTGAGTACGGGTAGCCTAGCTTCTCTTTCAGTTTCAGAGCGACCATTGGCCTTGGACATCCAATCCTTGGCTAACAGTTTGGTTAGGCTTATCGGATCCTAGCAGAGTTTTCGCCAGTGTTGAGGTTCGTTCTACTTTGATTGATCAGATTCAGAGCCGTCAGTTTGAGGATCAGCAGTTGTGTGACCTTCGTGATCGGGTTGTTCAGGGTGAGACCAGTCGGGCTACTCTAGATTCAAATGGGTTTTGAGGTTTGATAGTCGCCTTTGTGTTCCGAGGATTAGTGATTTGATTCAGTTGATACTTCATGAGGCACATTTTACTAGATACTCCATTCACCCTGGCACAGCAAAGATGTATAGAGACTTGAGGCAGCTTTACTGGTAGAGTGGTATGAAGCGGGATATAGCAAATTTCGTATCTCGGTGCTTGAACTATCAGCAGGTTAAGTTCGAGCACATGAGACCCGGTGGTTTGATGCAGCGACTTCCCATTCCTGAGTGGAAGTGGGAAGGGATTACTATGGACTTTGTTTTTGGATTGCCTCGTACTTCTCATGGGTTTGATCCATATGGGTGATTGTTGATAGGCTGACTAAGTCATCACATTTCTTGCCGGTTCATACTTCTTATGGCGCGGAGAGGTTAGCTCAGATCTACATTCGTGAGATTTTTCTATTGCACGGGGTCCCAGCTTCTATCATTTCAGACCGCGGCACTCAGTTCACATCTCAGTTCTGGAGGGCTATTCAGCGAGATTTGGGTACAGAGGTTCATCTTAGTACCGCTTTCCACCCTCAGACAGATGGCCAGTCCGAGAGGACCATCCAGATTCTGGAGGACATGCTTCGGGCCTGTGTTCTTGACTTTGGAGGTTCTTGGGATCAGTTTGTTCCCTTGGCAGAGTTTGCTTATAATAACAGTTTCCATTCGAGTATCGGCATGGCACCTTTTGAGGATTTGTATGGCAGGCGTTGCAGATCACCGGTAGGTTGGTTTGATGGTTTTGATTCTAGGCCACAGAGCACAGATTTGCTTCGATATTCCTTAGATCAGGTTCGAGCGATTCAGGACAGACTTCGAGAAGCTCAGAGCAGGCAGAAGAGTTATGCTGATCGTAGGCTTCATGCCTTGGAGTTTAGTGTCAGTGACTTGGTGTTTCTCCGTGTATCGCCCATGAAGGGCGTGATGAGATTTGGTAGGCGGGGCAAGCTTAGCCCCAGGTACATTGGGCCGTTTGAGATCCTTTAGAGGGTTGGTAGCGTTGCCTATTAGTTAGCCTTGCCTCCGATGTTCTCAGCTATACATCCTGTATTTCATGTTTCGATGTTGTGTCGGTATGTCCCAGATGAGTCTCATGTGTTGCAGTGGAATTCAGTTCAGTTGGGTGAGGGTTTAGCCTTTGTTGAGGAGCCGGCAGCTATTTTGGCCAGAGATGTCAGGAGATTGAGGTCTCGAGAGATCCCGGTTGTTAAGTTTCAGCGGAGGCACTTTCCAGTCAAGGAGGCTACCTGGGAGACCGAGAGAGATATGCGGGCTCAGTATCCGCAACTGTTTGAGCCTTCAGGTACCCCCTTGACCTTGACTTTCGAGGACGAAAGTCCTTTTTAGTAGTGGATGATGTAATGACTCTTCCGGTCATTTCCACGTATACGTTTTCCTTGTACCGTTAGAGCTTGTTTGTAGCGGCCCCAAGTCATTTAAGGCTTGTCAGGACCGGTATTTCAGTGCCGCGTCCATTTGTTTGGTTGTATGATAAGTTTTGAAGTCAAGCAAGTCGGCAAAAGTTATCGTAAGTTTCTTTAATAAATTTTCTAAACTTTGGGTAAAATGTCTCAGATCTTTTCTCTCAATATATAAAGAGTTAGAAGTCCCCCGAAATACCAAATCGAAGGTCTACGAGTCTAGTTTCCAACGCACAAAACCTCACGTCCAACTGATCTCGGAGTAAAAAGTTATGACTATTTTACCGCGGACTGTCCGGCAGAAACCGGGTCGCGAACCGGGTCGGGTCAAAACCGATTTAAAGCCTCAACTTCACGTTTAAAAATGTCATTTCAGTTCTGCAACAGTGAGAAAACATAAGGGAGGGTTCCAAGAGAGTTCTTGAGTACCAAAATCGTGCGATTGTGAATTGTGAACCTCCATTTAAGAATTTTATTAGCATCGCGCGTATATTTGGAAATATTTTATTTTATAATTATATTTTTTATTACCTTTTTTAAAGTATTTTAAAGGTCTATGAAAAATACTTTTATTATGATATAATTGTGTATGTACTTATTTTATAAGGTTTGTATACATTGTAATATTTTAACGGAGATAGTATATTTAGTTATGTTAAAAATTATTATTATAATATAGTAAATTTTATTGGAAATGATTTTCTATTAGTTATGGTATATTTAAAAAGTTATATTTATTTTACCACGAACTTATGCAATACCCAAATATATACGTAATTGGATAGAATTAATTATAGTGTGCTAACCCCACACTTCCACATGGGAATAGCTAAATGTGGCAGCAACTATGTGACCATGTGTTGGCATTTTTGTTTACAAAATATTGACACCTTCACCTTATTAAATATTACTAAAAACTCTCCTTTTTAAAGGAAGTGGTTGGGAAAAAGGAAGTAAGTAAAATCTTTTTTTAAAAAACAAACCAAGATTGTTGTTGGGTATATGTCTTCAACATTTCCTTCATCGGAATATTTTCCTAACAAAAAAGTCAAGTTATTCAAGCCCGAGTTCGAGTTTGATTTCGTTTTGGAGTTTTTTTCGGAGAGGTTCAAGCTTGTCATCGGACGACAGGTAGGTTACGGTTTAAAATCCCTAGACTTAGCATATATCGGATAAAATTGTACTAGCTGGCATCCTTGGGTTGGATTATTAGGTTGGCACCACAGACCTCGACCGCTTTATTCATGTCCGCCTACTTTTGTTCCTCCGTTCCTTGTAGTACTTGCCGATATATTTTATTTACCCTTGTGGTCCTGTGAGGCCTTTTTGACTCTGGAACATAGAAGGTGGGATTTTGGGAATGTCCGCGAGTCCCGCGCATAGAATTATCCTTCTAGGCTGGTTATGCTTGCTGAGTAGCTATGGGCATGTGCAGGGTCGATAGGTTGATTGTGAGCTGCTGGGCAGCTATTGTGTGTGATCATACCATTTCCATGCATTTAAAGAGGTTTTATCCATGTTTTACTACGGTTTGGCTTCGGGCCTACTGGCACTATTTTCTAAACCTTGCATGGCCCCGGGGGCCTGTTTTTGATGGAAATGATTTGGAAATGGTTTGTTTTAACTTGTGAATATTCCTGGGTAAAAGAAAGTAAAATTATGATTTAAATCACCAGTTTTACGATTAACGCTAGACTCGGCAGGGTCGGGGTGCTAGTTGAGTTTTCTTGCTACTTGATATAATTTTAGCCTCGGTCGGACCGAGCACCTGAGATGACTTTCTACTGTTTAGACCCGGTTATGCCCGGTCACCCTTAGAGGGTTTTTTGAGATATTTTCCTACTACTTCCTGGACAGGGTCTGGGCATGCATATTAGAGACTGGGTCTCTATCTTGAACCCGGACTTGCTTCCGGATGACATGTCTTGATACTGAGTTTTAGTATGGGGTCAGGGACCTCCATGGACCTTGCCATCCAGGCCTGGGGCTTCGGGCTGCGTGTGCCGGAGGAAGGGTATACGGCGGAGTAGAGGTATACGGGCAGTGTCCTTCCATGGAACCTATCTGCTGGGCCATATCGTTACCGGGGGAGGTACATACAGAGATACCATTTCACTTGAGATCTTCATGCATCATATCATTCATTGTTTGAGGCTCCACCCTTGTTTTTTGTTTATTGATTGTACGCTTCGGTAGCATGGGATGCTGGAGGGTTTGTTTTCACTTGTTTGTGTTCCTCAGTTGTATGGGCGGCCGGGGGACTGTAGGTAGACTCTTGTTATTTACTTACAGAATTATTTCCTGTTACGGTTAAGAATGAAATTGGTTACTGCTAAACCTTAGTTTCTGGATTGAGATTGATATGATAAGTTGAGTTTGATTCATGTCTCTGAGCATGCCTATCATTACTCTTTCTCTCTTCTTTTTACACTTGAGGTTACCGGTATACCATCCATTTCGTAAACTTATTTTGTATACACTATTATTGCAAGGACCCCAGGTGCGTTATTTCTTACTTCCACCTGTGCCTATGGTCTGTATATTCTGCTTACTAGCTTCACATGTGGTTCTGTTGATTTCCCTCTGGGCTAGTTCCTGTGTACCTTTCGTTGATCTCTGTGACTGCTTGCTTCTATTCTGTCTGTTACTACGCTTTTATCTTATATGTGCCCAGTCGGCCTATGATACCTACTGGGTACCTTATGCTTCGCATTTGGTGGTCACCCTACCCCCCTTACATCTTTGGGTGCAGATCCTAGCATGGGCCATCGTCGTTAGATCGCTGTGATTGGTGCTGGGAGATCTGTTGGGGACTACTTCAGACTGAGGGTGAGCTCTTGGCGATCGGAGCTTAGCTTTAGTTTATCTTTTGCCTTATGTACTCTATTACCATTCAGAGACATCTGCATATATTGTTTTGGATTGTTTGCACTCCATATATGTAGTTTTGGCTCTATACTATGATACCAGGTCTTGGGGTTTGGTTTAGTTTCCTCATATGTATATATATATTCCTGTTATCTATTCTCTTCATCTTGTTCCCTTACTTTTGCTTATTAAACTACCCTCCCGCTTATTTGTTAGATAGTAGCCCATTACTAACTGTCCTGGGCTACGGGAATTGGCTCGCCTACTGGAGGGTTGTAGGTGCCATCATGACCGAGAAATCGGGTCGTGACAATAACCCAGCTCAGTTTGTACACGAATGGTGGTTCTAAGAATTGGGAAGAAGGAATTGGGAGAAACCATCTTCTTGTCCTTAGAATGTAAACCTTGTTCACAAAGCTTAGAATATTGTTAAAAATTCAAAACTCTCAGATCTATTTACAATTGTACCTAAAATGGGTTTATAAACATTCCCAAAATGTCATATATATTTGGACAAAAATGCCTTTCGGGTAGGTGTGCAGCGCGACGTGTGGTTCGCACATCATCATGTGCGTATCTCACACCCTCTTCAGTGATCCAGTGACTCAGGCCAATTGGGAAGCTTCATGTGAAGTGGGGTGCGGTTCGCACAAGGCAATGTGCACTTCGCACCACGCCCGTACCCCTTAGCAGATCCTTCAGTGAACTTCGAGCTCCATGCAGTGGAAGGTGCATTCCGCACCAAGGCAAGTGTGTGTCGTACGAGCGTCGCATCTCTCAGCAGAATCTTTGTCTTGTTTGCTCACTTCACACTTCACTCTTTTTTGGCTATTATTGGGTCAATTTCCTTATTTTCTATCTTTGATCACAAGTACCTGTATAGATATCAATAAAGGCCATAAGAACACTTACTAAACTTGGCAAATAACTGGCGATCCTTGAGAGTTTGAAGTACCACCCTCAAATTATCTGCATGCTCTTTCTCACTTTGAGAATATATAAGTTTATCATTGATGAAGACAATGATGAACAAGTCTAAATACTGCTTGAACACCCTGTTCATCAAATCCATAAAAGTTGCAGGAGCATTCGTCAGTCCAAATGACATAACCACATAATCATTGTGACCATACCTAGTTCTAAAGGTTGTCTTGGGAATGTCACAATCTCGGACTCTGAGTTGATCATAGCTAGATCTGAGGTCTATCTTAGAGAAGCAACTAGCACCCTGAAGCTGGTGGAACAAGTCAACAATCATGGGAATGGGATATTTATTTTTAATTGTGATCTTGTTCAACTGACGGTAGTGGATGCACATCCTGAGAGAACTGTCTTTCTTACACAAAAAAAGCTTTAGCATACCCCATGGAGAGATTTTGGGTCTGATAAATCCTTTATATAGGAGGTCTTTCAACTGCTCCTTCAATTACTTAAGCTCAACTGAAGCCATTCTGTAAGGTATAATTGAGATAGGCTGGGTATCTTGAAGGAAATCTATTTCGAAGTCGATTTCCTTTCCGGGAGGAACTCTGGGAACATCTTCTAGAAATGCTTCTGGTAATTCATTCACCACTTGGACTGACTCAAGATTTAGGGTCTCGAAATTTGAATCCTTAACCCAAACAAGATGATAAATATACCCTTTGGAAATCATTTTTCTGGCCTTAAGGTAAGAGATGAACTGACCTACAGGCACTGAGGTATTACCCTTTCATTCTAGGACTGATTCATTTGGAAACTGAAATCAAACAATCCTAGTTCTACAATCGACTGAGTCATAACATGAGTGTAACCAATCCATACCTAGAATAATATCAAAGTCAGTCATTTCTAACTCTACTAGGTCGGCTGAGGTCACTTTCAGAGAAATAGTGATAGGGCAATTTATGTATATACCGATCTAGCTATGACTGGGTCACCAACTAGAGTAGAGACTGAGAAAGGTTCTGGGAGGATTTTTGGACTTACACCAAAGTCTACCACTATGTAGGGAGTGACAAAATAAATTGTAGCTCCAAGATCTAACAGTGAATAAACATCGGCATGAAAGACTCGCAATGTACCCGTGACCACATCGGAAGAACCCTCTTGGTCCTGTTGAGTCTGAAGGGCATAGAGCCGGTTTTGGCACAGACCACCGCATGTACCAGAAGAGGCACCTTGCTGACTTGGGCGACCTACTGGAGCTGCTGTAGAACTAGCCTGATTCTGTGGGCGAGCATCCTTGCCCTTCTGAGAAGCTATATATTGGACAGTCCTTCATTTTATGGCCTAGCTTACCACACCCAAAACAATTCTCACTGCCTGCCATATACGCTCACCTTGGTGGTTCCTACCACACTTCTTGCAAACTAGATGAGTGTGTCCCCCAGTGACACTACCTTGGGACTTAGAGCCTGGTGCCCTATCCCGTCGATCATGTCTGAACTTAGGCACTGGGCACTAGCAAAAGATAGGGCTGGAGCTGAAGATTTCTAGTGGGACTGAGAGTGGTAACCACCATCCGACCTCTGCTAAGAATAGTTTAAGTCACCAGTTCTTGCTCTCTTGTTGTCTCATCCCCTCTCTTTGATATTTTCTTCTTTAATTTGCTGGGCATAGATCACCAACCTAGAGATATCCATCTCCTTTACCACCATGGTAGTCTTGCACTTCTTGACCACATCATTAGACACACCCAACACGAACTTACTCATACGGGATCTAGAGTCAACTACCATCACCGGAGCATACTTAGACAACTGAGTAAACTTGAGAGTGTACTCCTTCACGCTCATATCATTCTGCTTCAAATTGATGAACTCTTGGACCTGGGCTTCCCTGAGTTTAAGTGGGAAAAACCTGTCCAAAAATGCAGTCTTAAAGTGGTTCCAATCCACTGGGCCTGAATTAGCATAACGAGACTCCTTCCACTATTGATACCAAGTATAAGCCACTCCTTTCAGCTGATAAGCGGCTAAGTCTTCACTCTTGGACGGAGTGACACCCATAATCTCCGTCACCTTATGATTGTCATCAAGAAATTCCTATGGATCCTCTTCGGGCTTGGAGCCATGAAACTCTGAAGGATTCATTCGAGTGAAGTCTCAGACCCTAGCTGCGGCAGAGTTATTCTTAGGTGGGGTTGGTGTCATAGCCTGTTGGTTAACCTGAGCGGTCATGGCCTGAGCATGAACCAATAAAGCAGCTCTGAATCCATCATGAGTAACTTGCTCATTCAAAGGGTCTGTTGGAGCGGCTAGTGCTTGCCGATTCCCGTTTCTCCTTCCGTTAGGTCTTCTGGGAGGCATTTTATGTACGCATAGAACACGAGCTAAAATGAGATTAAATAGAGTTTATACTCTATAGCACGAGACGAAAGAGAAAGAAGGGAAGTATTTCCTAATAACATCTCATAGCCTCTTTCCCATAAGTGTGGCGCGCTTCACACCCATGCAGAAGACTCTACTCGATGCGGCTTTCAGACACCCTAGGACACTCAAACCTGATGCTCTGATACCAAGTTTGTCCTGCGTCGATACTACCCTCTTGCACTACTAAAAATAGCCCAAAAAGGGATGGATAGAAAAGCAATGGACAGCCTCGCTCCTGAAAAGCGACATTGTCAATCACTTTCCTTATTTTGTTAAATTATAACTATTTTTTACAAAATCGACGGACAACGTGTCTATATCCATCGCTTTTTTGGAAATATTTTGCGCCAAAATTATTCACAAATAATTATTTTTTATTTTTTATTATAAGCGACGGACAGCGTCGCAATTATTAAAAAGCGACGTTGTCCGTCACTTTCTTTAAAATTTAATTAATATTAAAATAAAATACGAAAGCGATGGAAAGCGTCGCTTTTGTCCACCACTTTTTGGTCAATACACGGTCAACTCATTTAAAAAGCGACGGTCAGAAGCGACACTATCCGTCACTTCTTTAATTATATAGAGACCTTGTCGGGTCTCTTTCCCTCATTTCTCTCTTTCTCTTTTTCTCTCATCCTCTCCTCCTCTCCTCCACCACTACTCTGCCGCTCCCTCCACCGCCAGCCTCCTCCCTCCAACCTCCTCCAATTTTGAGGTTAGCTGTTTTGTTTATTTGAAGGTTAGGATTTAATTTGGGTATTTTTATTTTCGAAAATTGATAGTGTATTCTAGACTAGGGTATGTTATTGTTGTTGAATTCCAGACTAGGGTGTATATGTTGTTGTTGTTGTTATTGAATTCTAAACTAGGATTTTCATAAATTGATAGTGAAAATTGATATATGAAAAAAATTAATAGTGAAAAATTCCTTTTTTAAAATTATATTCTTAATTTATGAACTTTAATTAGTTTAGCCTAGCTATTAGTTTGTGAACCTTAGTTTAGGCTTGTTATTAGTTTGTAAACCTTAGTTTAAGCTTGCAAATTAGTTTGTGAATCTTAGTTTAGACTTGCTATTAGTTTGTGAACCTTAGTTTAGGTAATGCTTGCTATTAGCTTGTGAACCTTAGTTTAGGTTCTTTTTTTAACATGAATTATATAGGTTCTTGAATTAGGTTGGTTCTTGAATTTGGAATTAGGTTCTTGAATTAGATTATTAACTTGAATTTGGGAACTTTGAATTTGAAATAGGTTCTTGAATTAGATTATTAACTTGAATTAGGTTCTTGAATCTTAGTTTTTTTAAGTTAAGCTTTTTTAAGTTAAGTTTGTTAGTTTAAATTGTTAGTTTTGAGTTAAGAATTAGTTTTCAACTTTAGGTTTTTTTTTAAACTTGAATTAGGTACTGGAATTTGGAACTTGAATTTGGAATTAAGATTTGGAACTTGAATTTGGAATTAGGTTGTTGAATTAGATTATTAACTTGAATTAGGTACTTGAATTTGGAACTTGAATTTGAAATTAGGATTTGGAACTTGAATTTGGAATTAGGATGTAATGACCCTTCCGGTTATTTCCACGTATACGTTTTCCTTGAACCGTTAGAGCTTGTTTGTAGCGGCCCCAAGTCACTTAAGGCTCATCAGGACCGGTATTTCGGTGTCGGGTCCATTTGTTTGGTCGCATTATAAGTTTTGAAGTCAAGCAGGTCGGCAAAAGTTATCGTAAGTTCTTTAATAAATTTTCTGAACTTTGGGTAAAATGTCTCGGAGCTTTTCTCTCAATATATAAAGATTTAGAAGTCCCCCGAAATACCAAATCAAAGGTCTACGAGTCTAGTTTCCAACGCACAAAACCTCACGTCCAACTAATCGCGGAGTAAAAAGTTATGACTGTTTTACCGCGAATTGTCTGGCAGGAACCGGGTTGCGAACCGGGTCGCGAACCGGGTCGGGTCAAACTCGATTTAAGCCTCAACTTCACGTTTTAAAATGTCATTTCAGTTCTGAAACAGTGAGAAAACATAAGGGAGGATTCCAAGAGAGTTCTTGAGTATCAAAATCGTGCGTTGGTGAGTTGCGAGCCTAAGTTTGAGAATTTATTAACATCGCGTGTATTTGAAAATATTTTATTTGAAAGTTGAATTGGTAAAAAGCTATATTATTATTACCTTTTAAAAATATTTTAAAGGTTTATGGAAAATATTTTTGTTACGATATAATGGTATATGTATTTATTTTATAAGGTTTTTATACATTATATTATTTTAACGGAGATAGTAAATTTAGTTATGTTAAAAATTATTATTATAATATAGTAGGTTTTGTTTGAAATAATTTTCTATGAATTATGATATATTTAAAAAGCTATATATATTTTACCATGAATTTATGCAATACCCGAGTATTTACATAATGAAAAAAAATAAATATTTTGGTATTTTAAACCTCCACTTCCACGTGGAAGTGGAGGGGTGATACAGCAGATGGATACTTTAGTGGTGGCATTAGTATATGCCAAAACGTTGCCTTTTCTTTTAGCAAGTGGAATACTAACCAATAAATTATTTATCATCCTTAGCCATGAATGTTGTATATATACATATGTATATTAGCTCCTGAAGCATTAATGAAGGGATATTTGGTGGAGAAAGCATTTTGTTCTTGTTTTGCTCTTATATTTGATCACCGAAAAGAGAAATCAATTATCTACGTCAAGTTATTCAAGCCCGAGTTCAAGTTTGATTTCATTTCGGAGCTTCTTTTCGGAGAGGTTCGAGCTTGTCATCGGACGACAGGTAGGTTACGGTTTATTTTCCCTAGACTCCGCATATATAGGATAAAATTGCATTAATGGGCATCCTTGGGTTGGTTTATTAGGTTGGTACCACAGACCTCGGCCGCTTTATTCATGTCCGCCTACTTTTGTTCCTCCGTTGCTTGTAGTAATTGCCGATATATTTTATTTACCCTTGTGGTCCTGTGAGGCCTTGTTGACTCTGGAACATAGAAGGTGGGATTTTGGGAATGTCCGCGAGTCCCGGGCATAGAATTATCCTTCTAGGCTGGTTATGCTTCCTGAGTAGCTGTGGGCCTGTGCAGGGTCGATAGGTTGATTGTGAGCTGCTGGGCAGCTATTGTGTTTGATCATACCATTTTTATGCATATAAAGAGGTTTTATACAGGTTTTACTACGGTTTGGGCTCCGGGCCTACTGGCACCATTTTCTAAACCTTGCATGGCCCTAGGGGGCCCTTTTTGATGAAAATAATTTGGAAATGGTTTGATTTAACTTGTGAATATTCCTGGGTAAAAGGAAGTAAAATTATGTTTTAAAACACCAGTTTTACTACTAACGCTAGACTCGGCCGGGCCGGGGTGCTAGTTGAGTTTTCTTGCTACTTGAGAAGATTTTTAGCCTTGGTCGGACCGAGAACCTGAGATGACTTTCTACTGTTTAGACCCGGTTATGCCCGGGCACCTTGGAGGGGTTTTTTTGAGATATTTTCCTACTACTTTAGTCCTGGACAGGGTCTGGGCATGCATATTCGAGACTGGGTCTCTATCTTGATACCGGACTTGCTTCCGGGTGACAGGTTTTGATACTGAGTTTTAGTATGGGGTCAGGGACCTCCATGGACCTTGCCATCAAGGCCAGGGGCTGCGGGCTGCGTGTGCCTGAGGAAGGGTATACGGTGGAGTAGAGGTATACGGGCAGTGTCCTTCCATGGAACCTACCTGCTGGGCCGGATCGGCACCGGAGGAGGTACATACAGAGGATACCATTTCACTTGAGATCTTCATGCATCATATCATTCATTGTTTGAGGCTCCACCCTTGTTTGTTGTTTGTTGATTGTACGCTCCGGTAGTATGGGATGCCGGAGGGTTTGTTTTCACTTGTTTGTGTTCCTCGTTGTATGGGCGGCCGGGGGACTGTAGGTAGAATTTTGCTATTTACTTACAGAATTGTTCCCTGTTACGGTTAAGTATGAAATTGGTTACTGCTAGACTGTTAGTTTCTGGATTTGAGATTGATATGATTAGTTGAGTTTGATTCGTGTCTCTGAGCATGCCTATCATTACTCTTTCTCTCTTCTTTTTACACTTGAGGTTACCGGTATACCGTCCATTTCGTAAACTTATTTTGTATACACTATTATTGCAAGGACCCCAGGTGCGTTATTTCTTACTTCCACCTGTGCCTATGGTCTGTATATTCTGCTTACTAGCTTCACATGTGGTTCTGTTGATTTCCCTCTGGGCTAGTTCCTGTGTACCTTTCGTTGATTTCTGTGACTGCTTGCTTCTATTCTGTCTGTTACTACGCTTTTATCTTATATGTGCCCAGTCGGCCTATGATATTTACTGGGTACCTTATGCTTCGCATTTGGTGCTCACCCCTACCCCCTGCATCTTTGGGTGCAGATCCTAGCGTGGGCCATCGCCGTTAGATCGCTCTGATTCATGCTTGGAGATCTGTTGAGCTCTTGGCGATCGGAGCTTAGCTTTAGTTTATCTTTTGCTTCATGTACTCTATTACCATTCAGAGACATCTGTATATATTGTTTTGGATTATTTGCACTCTATGTATGTAGTTTGGCTCTATACTATGATACCAGGTCTTGGGGTTTGGTTTAGTTTCCGCACATGTATATATATACTCCTGTTAGCTATTCTCCCACTTATTTGTTAGATAGTAGCCCATTACTAACTGTCCTGGGCTACGGGAATTGATTCGCCTACTGGGGGGTTGTAGGTGCCATCATGACCGAGAAATCAGGTCGTGACAACTTGGTATCAGAGCCTACTTCACCGGTGTCATCGGAATAGGAGCCAATGTCTAGTAGAGTCCTGCAGATCGGGGCGGAGACGTTCGTACCCAATCTTTGGGAGGCTACAGTGACATTTTAGGAAATTTGACTCTCTCATTGCTTCTGTGTCATGCGTGGAACCCTTGAAGTTTCTGGAAATCTCATTTGTTCTACTTCATTCTTCCGCAGATGGTTCGTACGAGATCATCGGCATCACGCAAAGATGAGCCTCCCACTCCAGCTAAGGGTCGAGGACGCCCTCGAGCAGTGGCACCTGCTAGAGCTCCTAGAGTGGAGGTAGAGCCCGAGCGGCATGTGGATCAGGGGGCAGCCTAGGTACCACCAGCTCCAGTGCCAGCTCCAGTACCAGCTCCAGTGCCCACTTCTGTGCCAGCTCCAGCCGCAGCTCAGTCTCCAGATATTCGGGGATTACTATTACAGCTTTTGGGTGTGATTGGAGAGCGGCCTTCTGAGTTAGCGCAGACATCCGCTCAGATGGCAGCCCTGGGTGCACAGAGCTCAGGAGCGCAGCCTGCTACTATGGCTCCCCGTGCGGAGGTCATTCCGGTTCCATCTGTTGCACAGCCTCTTGCTCCTCGCCCAGTTATGACAGAGTTAGAGTAGAAGGCGTTGGGTAGGTTTTTGAGGTTAGCACCTCCGAGGTTTGCTGGTACTTCTGGACAGGATCCACATGACTTTATTACTACCTGTGAGGAAATGTTGCATCATTTGGGTTTGTTGGAGACTCACGGGGTTGGTTATACTACCTATCAGTTGGAGGGCCCAGTGAAGTTATGGTGGAGGGCCCAGGTTGCTTGTAGACCACCGTCGTCACCTCCTTTGACCTGGTCTGAGTTTTATGAGGCCTTTATGGCCAAGTTCCTACCTCAGAGTGATCGTAAGCATCGCAGGGAGCAGTTTACTCACCTTATGCAGGGATCTACGACTGTCTCAGAGTATGAGACCCATTTTCATCAGCTAGCACCGTTCGGAGTTATGATCATTCCTACCGAGGCAGATAGGATTCGCAAATTTGTATGGGGTTTGAGTCCAGAGATCAGGCAGCCAGCGGAGATATTGGTCGCCAGTGGTCGGTCATTCCAGGCTATTGTAGACTATGCCCGCACTGTGGAGGACTTACAGCGACATGATCAGGGGTCCAGCGATAAGAGGCCTCGGCATCAGGGTGTCTACAGTGGTTCCAGATATGGTGGTAGAGGTCCTGGCCAGTGGAGCCGGAGTTATCAGCCACAGCAGTACCAGGGTCAGTCCAGCCAACCGGTTCAGGCTTTCCTTCAGACTTTTGGTAGTACACAGTACGAGCAGGGTCAGAGCAGCCATCAGGGCTCTAGCGGCCAGTCTTCGAGGGGTACAGATTCTGGGGCATCAGGTCGTGGTGGTCATACGGGATCTGCTGGTTCATCTCGACTGAGTAGGCCGTCAGGGGCTTGTTTTACTTGTGGTGCGATGGGTCATTTTGCTAGAGATTGCCCTCAGCAGGGTACAGTTCAGTTGGCCGAGCCATTACGAGCAATTTAGCCTCCGACTAGAGGGGGTGGTTGTCAGAGTAGAGGTGGTGCTCCACGCGGCAGAGTAGGTGGTAGGGATGGCGGTCGGGAAGGTGGAGGTCGTCGTCAGTTTTACGCGGTCCCTAGGAGACCAGAGGCAGAGGCCTCAGATGCTGTGATTACAGGTACGATTTTTGTGTGCCATCAGTCTGCTATGGCTTTATTTGATCCTGGATCCACTTGTTCATATGTATCTGCCTACTTTGTGCCTTGTTTTGGGTTGGCTAGTGAGCCATTATCTGTTTCTGTTTCTCTTTCAACCCCAGTAGGAGATTCTTTAGTAGTGGATCGGATTGTGAGATCTTGTATGATCTTGTATGCTATCTATTGGTGGTTCAGAG
>QJPP01005890.1:0-10055 GCA_003996215.1 Jaltomata sinuosa | reverse complement strand
GAGACAACTTGAGGGAGATGGCATGGGATAACAAATGGGTTAGATCTTCAAGTATAATTTAGAAAGAAAAGCATATTTTGAATTATGGCTTTGCTAAGCACGATGAATTATATTATGAATGTTTCATGATACCCGATGTGTTTTCATGCATTATGAATAAGATTTGCCATGAGAGTACGCCCTTATTAAATTATGAGCTATATGTGCATGTTTTGGGAGCAGTATTTAGCACCGAGTGGATAGGGTGAGAGTAGCCTTAGTCCCGGAAACTACGTTTCCAGCGTAGGTTAAGATATGATATGATATGTGACTTAAAGGCTTATAAGAGTGGATCCACGTCTTTATGTATGGTGTCCTTCCCTTAGTGGGGCATAGGACAACTTTCCCAACTAGGGTTATATAGTTGGTTATGGTGACTTGTTCCTTGGCAAGGTTCAAAGTCAGCTTTGCTAACTAGGGTTATATAGTTAGATTCCATATAGCTCACATGGTCTCATGTCGGTTATAAGAAACTCCGGTATGTATGTTTTTCATGTTTTCTTAGATTTATGAACTCTCTTATGAACTACTATTTTGAAGTTGGCTTTGGCCTCATGACTTAGCTTTTCATTACGATTTCTTCTCTTGATACTCTATTATGCATGGATTATGTTTAAGAATGTTTTAATGCATGTTATACCATACCTTATGCATTCCTCACATACTTAGTACATTCTATAGTACTAACGCATATTGCACTGTATCGTTGACGATGCTGATTCAGGTGTTCCTTCACATATATATGGCTAGAGTTCCTGGACACTCTCACTTAGCTTGGGTGTGTCCTCATAGTTCGAGGGCTAGACTTTACTCTAGTTTATGTTTCTTTCCTTTCATATTGTCTAGTTAGTTGGGGTATTGTCCCATCAACTCTTTATGCTAGTCCTAGAGAATTTTTAGACATAGATGTGGTTGGATGATCCTTGAGTTGTATTTCCTTCTATTGATTATCTATCTACGATTGTGTTTCCTATTTTTGATTTCCTTATGATGCTTCTGCTACGTTTTCCTTATGTATGCTTGAGAATGTTATGACCAAGGATTAACTTGGAATCCTTGTAGTTCCGAGTCTCATGTTACGTGTAGGGGATAACCTTGGGGCGTGACAAACTTGGTATCAGAGCCTCAGGTTCAAGAGACCTAGGATGTCTGAAAGCCACATCGAGTAGAGTCTCTTTCATGTGTGTGAAGTGCACCACATATATGAGGGGAAAGCTATGAGATGTCATAGAAAACTTCACTTCTTAAATGACCGTGTCGTGCAATATAGCTTAACTCTAATGTTCCTCTAATCTTTGCCTTGAACATTTCTGATTATACCTCAATGACGTGCTATGCCTCCCTGAGCCGCTTGAAATGCTGCTTCTCATGTTCCGGTTCTCAATGTCACGAATGATGAGTTTAGGAATGCTATCCATTTTCTAGCCCAGACTTTGGCAAATCAACAGGCTCCTTCCCCAGTCTACCCTTAAGGTGGGGTAGCAGCCCGAGTTCATGACTTTATTCGTATGAACCCGCCAGAGTTTTGGGGTTCAAAAGTGAGTGAGGACCCGCTCAAATTTATTGATGAGGTGAAGAAAATCTTCAAAGTTATGCAAGTGGTTGGGGTTGATTGTGGTGAGCTTGCATCCTATCAACTCAAGGATGTGGCTCATATTTGGTTCACTCAATGGAAGGAGACTAGAGTGAGGGATGCGATCCCCACGACTTGGGAGTATTTTGAAAGGGCCTTCCTTGATAGGTTCTTTCCCTGAGAGTCGAGACAAGCGAGGGTGGAGGAATTTGTGAACTTGAGACAGGGTTCGATGTCGGTGCAAGAGTATAGTCTAAAGTTCACTCAGTTGTCTAGATATTCTCCCTCTATGGTGGCGGACCCGCATGATCAAATGAGCAAGTTCATCTATAGAGTTTCAGATTTGGTGAAGAAAGAGTGTAGGTCTGCTTTGTTATTGAGTGACATGAGCATTTCCCAACTTATGACTCATGCCCATCAGATTGAGGGTGATAAATTTAGGGAGATGGCAAAGGAGAAAAAGAGTGTTAGAACTGAGGGATCGGGTTTTAGTCACCACAGGTCCGGAGGTGGACATCACTCTTCCTTTCAGAAGAAGTCATCAGGTCCTATTCATTCTTCTATTAGTGCTCCTACTCAGGCCCCGAGGCCTCTTTATGATCAGGGTGGTAGAGGATCTGGTTCCTATTTCCAGTCTTAGGGTAGTGTTACTAAGGGACCTTCCTATCCAGCTTGTGTTAAGTGTGGAAAGAATCATGTTGGTGAGTGTCTGGCCAGTTTGAGTGTTTGCTTAGGATCTGGTCAGGTTGGACATCGCATCAAGGATTGCCCTTCAGGTAAGAAGGGGTAGGGAGGTAGGACTCAATCTACCCCAGCAGCTTCAAGAGGGTGACCAGCCCCGCAGGGCGCAACTTCTAGTTCTGGTGGATAACGCCAGAACTGTCTTTATGCTATGTCCTCTTGTCAGGATCAGGAGGGTTCCCCAGATATTGCTATTGGTATGTTGAAGGTTTTCTCTTTTAATGTGTATGCTTTGTTGGACCTTGGTGCTTCCTTATCTTTTGTGACTCTTTATGTAGCATGCAAGTTCGAAGTTTGTTTTGAACTACTTTTAGAACCCTTTTATGTTTCTACTCCTTTTGTGAGCCAGTCCTAGCCGAAAGAATCTATCAAAATTGTCCTATCTCAGCCTTCATAGAGTCTCTCCAGCGGATTTAGTAGAGTTGAAGATGACTAATTTTGATATCATTCTTGGTATGGATTGGTTGTATGCATGTTATGCTTCTGTTGATTGCCGTACACGGGTTGTCAGTTTCAAGTTTCCTAATTAGCCCGTCTTACAATGGCAAGGTAGTCCCCCATTATCTAAAGGTCATTTCATATCTTATCTTAAGAATAGGAAGATGATCTCTAAGGGTTATATGTATCATATTGTTTGGGTTATGGACACGGAGTCCGAGACCCCTCAATTTCAGTTAGTTCTTGTTATGAGTGAGTTTCCTGAGGTGTTTCCCGATAATTTACCCGGAGTCCCTCCCGAGCGTGAGATCGACTTTGGGATAGACCTTATTCCAGATACGCATCCTATCTCTATTCCTCCCTATAGAATGGCTCCAGCGAAACTTAAAGAATTGAATGATCAGTTGAAGGATCTTCTTGATAAGGGTTTTATTAGGCCTAGTATATCCCCTTGGGGTGCCCCAGTGTTGTTTTTGCGTAAGAAAGATGGTTCTCTTTTAATGCGTATTGATTACCGGTAGATGAACAAGGTTGCACAATCAAGAATAAGTATCCCATTCCTAGGATTGATGACTTGTTCGATCAGCTGCAGGGTGCTAGTTGTTTCTCTAAGATTGATCTTAGGTCCGGGTATCACCAGCTTCGGGTTCTGGAGTGTGATATTCTGAAGACAGCCTTCAGGACTCAGTATGGTCATTATGAGTTTGTTGTTATGTGTTTTGGGCTAACCAATGCTCCTGCAACTTTTATGAATTTGATGAACTGTGTGTTGAAGAAGTATCTGGATTTGTTTGTGATTGTGTTCTTTGATGATATCCTTATTTATTCTGTAAGTGAGAAGGAGCATGCGGGACACTTAAGGGTTGTGTTGCAGACTCTCAAGGATCATAAGTTATTTGCTAAGTTTAGCAAGTGTGAGTTCTTGATGCAGTCTGTGGCTTCCTGGGTCAAATTGTGATAGGAGATGGTATTCGTGTGGATTCTCAGAAGATTGAAGCAGTGAAGAACTGGCCTACACCTACTTTCCCTTTGGATATTCGTAGTTTCTTGGGTTTGGCTGGTTATTACAGGAGATTTGTAGAGGGATTCTCTTCCATTACTTTGCCTTTGACTCGATTGACTCAGAAAATGGTAAAATTTCAGTGGTCCAATTCGTGTGAGAAGTGTTTTCAGGAGTTGAAGACTAGATTGACCACCGCTCCAGTGTTGACCCTACCCGAAGGTTTAGATGACTTTGTGGTTTATTGTGATGCTTCCAGAATCGGGTTGGGTTGTGTGTTGATGCAGCGAGGTTAGGTGATTGCTGATGCTTCTAGACATCTTAAGACTCATGAGAAGAACTACCCTACTTATGATCTTGGGTTGGCAGCCGTGGTCTTTGCTTTGATGATTTGGAAACACTACTTGTATGGTATTCATGTGGATGTGTTCACCGATCACAAGAGTCTGCAATATGTGTTTACTCAGAAGGAGTTGAATCTGTGACAAAGGAGATGGCTTGAAATCTTTAAGGACTATGATATGAGTGTGTTTTACCACTTGGGTAAAGCCAATGTTGTGGCAGATGCCTTGAGTAGATTGTCCATGGGTAGTGTGGCTTTGATTGAAGATGGGAAGAAGGAATTGGTGAAAGATGTTCATCGACTTGCCCAATTGGGAGTTCGACTTATGGACTTTACCGAGGGAGGTTTTATTGTTCATAATGGTTCTGAGTCTTCCTTGGCATCTGAAGTGAAGGAAAAACAAGATAGTGATCCGATTTTGCTTCAGCTTAAGAGTGCAATTCATCAGCAGCGGGTTGAGGTTTTCTCCCGAGGGGAGATGGAATACTTCGTTATCAGGGTCATATATTTGTGCCAGATTTGGATGATTTGAGACATCAGATTTTGATGAGGCTCACAGTTCCAGATATTCCATTCATCCGGGTTCCACCAAGATGTATCGTGATCCATGGGAAGTCTATTGGTGGAACAATATGTAAAAGGACATAGCTGGGTTTGTGGCTAACTGTCCCAACTGTCAGCAGGTAAAGGTAGAGCACCAGCGACCGGGTGGCATGATTCAGGATATTTATCTTCCTACTTGGAGGTGGGAGGCGATCAATATGGACTTCATTACAGGTTTGCCTCATACTTGAAGGCAACATGATTCAATTTGGGTGATTGTTGACCGGATGACTAAGTCATCCCATTTCTTGGCTATTAAGACTACGAATTCAGCGGATGACTATGCCATACTCTATATCTGGGAGATAGTTCGATTTCACGGTGTCCCATTGTCCATCATTTCCGACAGAGGTCCTCAGTTTACTTCTCTGTTTTAGAGGTCATTTCAGAGAGGTCATGGCACTCAGGTGAAGCTTAGCACAACTTTTCACCCTCAGACAGATGGTCAGGCAGAGCATACCATTCAGACTTTGGAGTATATATTGAGAGCGTGCGTGATTGATTTCAAAGGTAATTGGAATGATCGCTTACCTTTTATCGAATTTGCCTACAACAACAGCTTTCACTCCAGCATTCAGATGGCTCTTTATGAGGCCCTTTATGGTCAGAGGTGTAGATCTCCTATTGGTTGGTTTGAGGTTGGTGAGACAACCTTGATTTTCCTAGATTCAGTTCATGAGACTTTGGAGAAGGTTTAGCCTATTCGGGAAAGGTTGAAGCCCTCTCAAAGTCGACAGAAGTCCTATGCTGATGTGAGGAGGAGAGAGTTAGAGTTCGAGGTGGATGATTGGGTGTTTCTGAAGGTGTCACCCATGAAGGGTGTGATGAGATTTGGCAAAAAGGGGAAGCTTAGTCCCTGATTTGTAGGTCCTTATCAGATTCTGAGAAGAGTTCGGAAAGTTGCTTATGAGTTGGATTTACCATCAAAGTTAGAAGCAGTTCATCCAGTTTTCCATGTTTCCTTGTTGAAGAAGTGTGTGGGTGATCTGACTTTGATTGTTCCCTTGGAGGATGTAGGTACGAGGGATAACCTCACTTACAAGAAAGTTCCTGTAGAGATCCTTGATCGTCAGATCCGGAGGTTAAGAAACAAAGAAGTCGCTTCGGTGAAAGTCCTTTGGAGGAATCATCTTGTAGAGGGTGCTACTTGGGAAGCGGAAGAGGCCATGAAGGCCAAATATCCTCATCTCTTCCATTATGATTCTGCTTCATCTTGAGGTAATAGTTCCCTCCTTAGTAGGTTCCTCCGATCCTTTTCCATCAGTTTCCCTCATGATCCTAGCATGTATGCATGTTTTACGAAGTTAGTTTATCATGGTTTCAATGTTTAAAAGTTCAGTTTTCATGTTTCTCCTCGATTTCCATGTTTTGATGTTTGGTTGGGTTGTCTTCTTTCCAATTTTCCTTACTTAGCCCTCATTCGAGGACGAATGATCCTAAAGGGGGGATATTGTAACACCCTGGAAGTTGAATCAGTTTTTAAACTCAAACTTGCAGAAAATTCTGAACATCCTAGGAATCACGAGTCAAGTCCACGAGCCATGGATGGTCTCACGAGTCGTAGAAGTGACTCGTGATTTCAGTCCTACAGACTTGTCCAAATTTGTTCTCAGTTGTTAGAACCACGGATCAGTCTCTCGACTCATGGTAGTTCCTACGAGTCGTGGAACCAATCTGTGGAACAGAAGCAGAGAATGGTTCAATCCTCCAGGAACCACGAGTCGATTCCACGACTCGTGGAAGTTCCTATGAGTCGTGAACTTGACTCGTGGAATTAAACCTGAGATTAGTCAAGTTCCCTCAAAACCACGACAGTGTTCTATGACACGTGGAACTTTCCACGAGTCATCAAGTTGAATCTTAGAACAACTTCAAAGACTTGGAATTTTGGCTCAGGAACCACGACTCTATTCCACGAGTCGTGATTAGTTCTACGATCCGTGGGATGGACTCGTGGAACTTGAAGCCGGGTTTTTAAGATAGATTTTCTTAATTATTTCCCGAGGGTATTTTAGTCATTACCCATTCTTTTCACTCCTAAATGAGGTTGTTTTGACTACTTCAAGAAGGGTTTTCACCCTCATTAGCCTAAGTTCATCCTTAATTGTTCATTAACCTTCCAAAAAGGAAAAAGTTCCTCTCAAGCTTCAAGTCTCCAAACTTCAAGTCCAAGCCTCCTAAATCTTCTCCATTGAAGTGGGTTTCTTCTCCTAAGGTATGTGGGTCTTTAACAATGGGCTCCTTTCACCCTTGTGCCCAAATCCCCCAATTTTCTAATTTTGATTTATGAAGTTATGAAATTAGGGTTTTTGATCAATATTAGGGAAAGTTTATGAAATCAGTTTCTATGTTTAAATTCATGGCTTCTTATTGATTATACATGATTTGTTCATGATTCCTTCATTGGTTTTAAAATCCCAAGCATGAAAGTTGATTTCTCACATGAATCCATGAAATTGCATGTTTTCAAGAGAAAGTTGGCATGATTAGATATCATGGCCTTTATGTATTTATGAAATTGCACGCCTAATTCTTCAAGTATAATTTAGAAAGAAAAGCATATTTTGAATTATGGCTTTGCTAAGCACTATGAATTATATTATGAAAGTTGCATGATACCCGATGTGTTTTCATGCATTATGAATAAGATTTGGCATGAGAGTATGCTTGGGTGAGTCCTCATAGTTCGAGGGCTAAACTTTACTCTAGTTTATATTTCTTTCCTTTCAGATTGTCGAGTTAGTTGGGGTGTTGTCCCATCAACTCTTTATGCTAGTCCTAGAGGCTTTTTAGACATAGATGTTGTTGGATGATCTTTGAGTTGTATTTCCTTCTATTGATTATCTATCTACGATTGTGTTTCCTATTTTGGATTTCCTTATGATGCTTCCGCTATGTTTTCCTTATGTATGCTTGAGAATGCTATGACCAAGGGTTCACTTGGTATCTTTGTGGTTCCGAGTCTGATTTTACATCTAGGGGGTAACCTCGGGGCGTGACAATTTTGGTCCAAATTTTCTTATAGCAATATAGGTGTCATTCTTCTCGTCTTGACACCTAGATTATATTTATGATAGCGTGGAAACATTTTGTGGTTTCTTAGAAGGGGAAGACACACAATTGATAGTTCCTGCTGGTAGTTCATCCTTGAGGTAGGTTACAATTTATTTTCCTTAGACTTTTCTTAGTTAGATTAAATATTTTATAAGTTACTGGAATGTTAAGTTAAGTTTTAGGTTAAATTGGGCTTAAAATCCTATTTTCATATAATTGGATATTTTTGGACCATGGACTAGAATTATGTTGTTTGCCCTTAGTTTAGGAGCTCATAGTGTTGCCGTGATTTGATAAGAATCCTTAGAATACTTTAAGGAGGTTTTAGAGGTAGAGTAGTTGTTTTTCCTTGTTTCGTGTTTATTTCTGTTTCTTCTGCTTATATTTACTATTAGTATGTAACTATGGGCCTGAGGCCATAACACAAATTGAAAGGAGTTTGATGTGCCTGGATTCTACGGCACATTTTGACACCTTTAACTAAGAATACTCGCAAGTTTTCAAGCAACTTTTGTGTCTTTTGATGTTTTTATGTTGTATTTGCAGGGAATGTAGACAAGGATAAAAAGGAAGTAAAAATACTCAAGCCAAGTAACAAGGGTTGGGCTTGACGGAGGACCTGACGGCTCGTCACACATGTGACTGACCATCAGGAGAGACACCAAACCGGGCATCAGCTAAAGGAGCCACTGGATAGCGGCGACGGTTGGCACGACGGCCCGTCACACCTGTGACGGACCGTCAGCCAAGCCGTCAAGTGGGAGCTCAAGGAGAGCCTGCACTGGATAGCGGCGACGGTTGGCGTGACGGACCATCACATGGGTGACTGACCGTCAGCCAAACCGTCAAGTCAGAGCTAAAAGATGGCATGCACTGGATAGTGGCGATGGCAGGGAGTGACGGCCAGTCGTAGTGGCGACGGTCCATCAGGCGACTCGTCAAACGCGATGCGGGATTCCAAAAATCCTATTTTTGGACTTTATTTCCTGGACTACTATAAATACCCTGTGTTAGGTTTATTTTATTATTCATTACCCAATAGTTCTAGGATATTTTTGAGCGACTTTTGAGAGGAAGAAATACGACAAACACGTTTGTCTTCTTCTTCATCATATTCTTCCATTGTTCTTGGGATCTTGGTTTCTTGTTCTTGGATAATTGAAGCTTGTGTTCATATATCGTAAGAATCTCTTCTGTCTATTTTGAATATGATTTTCTTCTCTTCTCCTAATAGCATGAGTAACTAACTTCCCACAACCCTAGTTGTGGGAGCCATGGGGAAAGTAGCAATATAGATTCCGGGTAGCGTAGGGTTCAATATTTATGTTGTCACGTTGTTAATCATTCATTATTAACATTTTCTAGTGGTTGCAAACATTAGGACATTCCTAGGTTTAATTTGCTTGAGTAAAGAGATTAAAACCGGGAAATTTGATTAACTACTGATGTGACGCTAATTTACGTCACTTTCGACTCCTTTTTACTAAGAACAATCGTACGTTTTCAAGCAACCGTTGTTGTTTTTGATTGTTTTTATGTTGTATTTGTAGGAAATGGAAACAAACACGGAAACAGAAGAAAGTACGCGAAAAACAACATTCTGCCTAAGAGTGACGGCCTGAGTGACGGCCCATCACAAGGCTGACGGTCCGTCACTGGGACCGTCACTCCAAGGCAGCAAAGGGACAGTGCCACTGCCTAAGGCTGACGGTCCAGGCGACGGTCCGTCAAGGCAGTGACGGTCCGTCAGCCTGACCGTCACGCTAAGGCAGTGGCTTACGTCGGCGACCCGCATTTTGGGGATTCCTAGCCCGTTTTGGATTTGGTTTCTTTGGCTCCTATAAATACCCTATGATAGGTTTATGTAATGAGAATTCACCCAATAGTTTTAGAATAGTTTTTAGTCGTTTTTTGAGAGCAACAACACGTTTTTGGATTCGTGAATTCGTGTTCTTGAGTTCTTGGTTGTTCTTGTTCTTGGATTATTGAAGAGTATTTTCATCATATTGTAAGAATCTTCTTTCCTTTATAATGAATTACTTCTTTTCTTCTTCGAGCAGGAGTAACTAAAACTCCCGCAACTAGGGTTGTGGGAGCCATGGCAAACGTAGCAATATAGATTCCGGGTAGCGTTGGGTTCGATTTATGTATTGTCACGTTGTTAATCATACATTATGTCACGTTTTCTAGTGGGTTGCAAACATTAGAACATGCCTAGGTTTAATGTGCTTGAGAAAGAGATTAAAATCGGGAAACTTGATTAA
>QJPP01005889.1:0-35359 GCA_003996215.1 Jaltomata sinuosa | reverse complement strand
CAGTCTGGTGAAATGAACCTGGTATATTTGCTTGTTGGTTTACAAGTGTTGTTTGTTCATTGTTTGTGACTGTTGATTTCAGTGTAACATTCTGTTGTCTTGGGTACCACGCCTGGTATGGGAATTACTAATGGTTGGCTTGGGTACCTCACCTGGTATGGGAATTACTAATGGTTGGCTCGGGTACCACGCCTGGTACAGGAATACTAATGGTTGGCTTGGGTACCACGCCTGGTACAAAATATACTAATGGTTGGCTAGGGTACCATGCCTGGTACGGGATATACTAATGGTTGGCTTGGGTACCACGCCTAGTACAAAATTGTTTTACTGCCTTATTGCATTGATACTGTTGCATTGTGCACTTGTTGTTGGTTCCATGAGTGGACCGGGCTGTGTTTATAAATTGTGATATTGCATTTTAGTCTTGGTGTAGGCCGAGTTATTATATTGTGGTTTCTATCAGTGAAGAATTTGGCCAATTTCCAGATTCACTTTGACTAAATGATTCGTTAATTATTTTATTACTAATTAGATAATCCCCGTTTAATTCTGGTCATTGAATAAATGAAACTTTGATGAATAACTACTTTGGTCTTGGTATAGGCCGGGTTGTTATATTATATTGTGAGTTTGGTCTTAGTGTAGGCTGAGTTGTTATATTATATTATGAGTTTGGTCTTGGTATAGGCTGGGTTATTATAATATATTGGGAATTTTGTCTTGGTGTTGGCCGGGTTGTTATATTATATTGTGAATTTGGTCTTGGTGTAGGCCGGATTGTTATATTATGTTATTAGTTGGTCTTGGTGTAGACCGGGTTATGATGTTGGTTATTAGTTGGGTCTTGGTGTAGATCGAGTTATTATGTTGGTTATTAGTTTGGTCTTGGTGTAGAACGGGTTATTATCTTAATTATTAGTTGGTCTGGGTGTAGGCTGGGTTATTATGTTGATTATTAGTTGGTCTTAGTGTACACCGGGTTTGTCATGTTAACACCTAGATGTGTAAGGGGGATCCAGGTGGGTCTGGACTATTTAAAAGAGGTTATATGCTCATAAATTGATGTCATTAAGTGTACTAATGGTGGTCATGAATTATCGTGGTTAATAAGCTAAGGGTGGGTCTTGGTGTAAACCGGGGTAGTCTATTTAATACTTAGGTGTTGATGGAGGATCCTTAGAGGGTCCGGTTTATGTGATCTAAGAACAGATTCAGATGTAGCTCTATGGTGGTCATTGAAGGTGTCAACAGTTGTTAGGTGAATTGCATGTGGTTGGTAAATGTAGAGGAAGACTGAGAGTCTGGGTGTGGCTATTGATTAATATAACCAGGTGGTAAAGATGTTCTAGCGGTCCTGGAAAGTTCGGACAATGGTAGGTAATACTTTGGATATAAGTGGTTTGGTTGGGCAATTGGCCGGATTTAGTCTGGATATTTAGTCAAGGTAGTTGATTGGGGTAAAGGTTAAAGGTGACTTGGGAAGTCTAGGTGTCAAGGTGACTTGGGAAGTCTAGGTGACAAGGTGAATTGGGAAGTATGGGTAACAAGGCGACTTTGATAAGTCTAGTTATGAGTGAGACTTGGGAAGTCCGAGATGTCAGGGTCAAGGCTAGGGTGGTGGAGTTGGCAGCGAAAGGTTAGGAAGGTCGGTTCCGAAAGGGGGGATTAATAAAAGTGATGTTGAAAGGGGTGAAACATTTACCTTGTGCATTTTATCTTGATTTTTATATGATGGTAGGAGTGAATTAGGGTCAGCCGATGATGCCTACCAGTACATGTGTTTTTACTGATTCTACTCTTGCTATACCATTTTTGGGTATAGTGTGGTTGAAGGATTGGTGATGTTTCACAGGTTCAGGATCGCGGTGATCTTCCAACAGCTCCTACTTCCTTCTATTGTGGGAGTTGTGTCCATCTTATGTTTTAAACTCATCTTATAGATGCTCTTGTACTGACTTAGACTAGGTTTTGGGGAGGTTGTTTATATTGTTAGTAAATTTCCACAAGTTCTAAAGGCTGTGTAATTTCGAAAGTTGTTGTATAAAGATTTTCCAAATATTTTGTAAAAGGATTTCTCATGTATTAAGGGACTTATTGAATGGTTTATTTTCTTTTCCGCATTGCCTGTTGGTTCGGGTGGTAAGGGTTCTCCTATCTAGGTGGATTAGAGTATGTGCCTGCATGGACCGATAGTTGGGTCGTGACAAATGGTATCAGAGCCCAGGTTACCGATCTCCCAGTACAAAAGCAAAATGTCGAATAGAGTTCTGCAGATTGGTGTGTTGACGTCCACATCTAATCCTAGGGAAGCTATGAAGCATTCTACGAAATACTTATCTTCTTTTATTCTTTTTCATGCGGTTTCGTTACTTGCTTGTATGGATTGAGTCCAATTGGTATCTCGACAAGGAAAAAGGATGTCGTTTGACTCTAATTGTGATAAGACAAGCAAGGGAAATTGGAACCGGGTAGGTTTCAATTGGTATCTAGCCTGGGAGGCTGTGTAAAGGATGTATGAATCAGCTAACGGTCACCCATGAAGTGAATAAAAGGTAATGAAACTGATTTGATTTAGTGTTAGAGCTTGAAACGTGTGATTGAATGCATTGCATTATTTGAATGACTGCGATTATGTGGTGTGTAATTGCTTAAGTTACTTCGAAAATTATGGTTAGTAAAGAATCTTAACTTGTTTATGTGTTAATGATTGAAGGAGTTCTTGTTTTGTAATTCAAGTTGAAAATAGTAAGCTAAAGACTGGGCAGGGTCTTACCATTGGTAAAAATTATAAGGGAAAATGATATGTATACATATATATATACTTATGGGAACTCTGGTTTCAAGTGGTTGGTATGTGAATAAGTACCAGGGACAATGGCTATGATTGCTTAATAACAGGAGTCATAGTAAGACATGAATGATTGACTAATGGTAATCCATGGGGCAAATAGACAGTAAATTATATGACTCAATTTTTGTTGTAGTTTGAAACTGAATTGTTTGTGCGTACAGTGCATGTATGACGTACTTGGTTGGTATGTGATGGGTTGCCTTACTATAAAAATGGTGGGTCTAAAAGGTTGTCATGGTTTGAGTTAGTATGTTTTGGTTCGTATTCAAAAGCTATGTGTGTGGGGTTAAAATTTCATATTACTTTAGGAAAGGGCTTATCATTTGGTCAAGATGGTGAGGGAAAAATGATTATGACTGTAGGGAAACTTTGGTTTCAGGACAGTTGGGACTTGATTGGGAATCAAGGGAACTAGGGGTTTATTCGTGTTTGATAGCGGAAGTGTATTATTAAGAATAATTGCTTGCATAATCCTCTTGTTGATTTGTAATAATTGATGCTAAGTTTCAGTTTGTGCAGTGCCGGGAATGGTCTTGAGGGTTGTTTAAGACCATGGCGGGATTAACGGGATTAAACAATGTTAACAGAAAGGGGAATGAGAGAATTTTTTTTATTTTTTTCAGAGAACGGTAAAATTTCTGGGCTACTACTTTTGGGGGTTGCCATGGCAGTGTGCAAGTCGCTATAGCGAGATGGGCAGGGCTTAGTCCCTGTCCTATTTTTTTCCCCTGTTCTGTCTTTCATTCTCGGGTCATTTTAAATCGCTATTTGAGCTGTGAGCTATTGCAGGAATTATTTAGCATCCATGCGCAATAAGAGGAAAGGGTAGATATGATAACCCGGGGTATTGGTGAAATTTTGATTTACCACTGGTAGGAATAGTCACCTATGTAGAATTTGGAAAAATGACCCGTGATTGACTGAGTAGTGTTAGACATTGCTCATAGGCTTATGTCATGAGGGTGATTTGGCTGGTTTATTATTTATTATCCTTAGTGCTAGGGTCGGTTGAGGGAGTGGGGTTATTAGATGGAATCTCAGTGTGGTGTGGTTTAGAGATACTTTGTGTCTTGGGGCGTTGTGTTGATAGGGGCGAGGTAATACTATGATATGTGAGGGGCTTAGTACCCAAAGGAAGATTCCGAGATGGAGTTTGGGTTAGTAGAACTCAAAATATAGCGGGAAAGGGATCGCCATGGTGGGATCTAGTCCCCTTGGCATGGAAGCATTATTTTTTTTGGTTTTTTAGTTGCGTTCTTTTGCTATGGTGTTTCGATGAGGCCCCAAATTTCTTGGGCACTCGGGGAGGGGTAATCTAGTTAGCCTTGTGCGGCTCGAAGGAAGGAATTCCTTGATAGATCAGGAGTGAGTTGAAATTTGATTGAGATGGGTACACCAAAGGACTGGGAAGTTTCGGTGGTTTGCGTAAGGTTATATTTACGCTGTCATGGTAGAGCATTAAGGTTGAGGGACAGGCTTATTCTTTCCCTCCGTCTTAGAGATCGTTCAGGAATGAACGATGGGTAAATTGGTATCTGTTGTAATGATCGAGTTCGTCGTTACGGATAAACCATTCATGCCATGTTTTATAGTTAGAAAACTTCGGGTTTGGGAATTTGAAATTTTTGGCAGTGTCGGCCGAATTTGGAGTGTGGTATGGTCTAGGACAATCTGGGTAAGGATTGGGTTAGATGTCTTGGTTGGAGATAGTTTTCCTTGTAGCTAAGGCATAGAGGAGTCCAGGGTACTTTTTGGAATCAAATTCGGGTAAGTAGAGCTCTCGGAATCGAGGTTGACGTGAGGGGTTATTCTAGTACGTCGTGGAAATAGGTGTGTTGTAAAATGGACCAATTTTGAAGATTTCTCTATATTCTATCCGTGAAAAGCGCTATTGCTACACCATGGCGACCTCCGCTATAGCAGAATAATTACTTCTATAGTGGAAGTCAAGATGGTCAACCTCCACCATAGTGGTTGACTCCGCTACGACGGTACTGCTATAGCAGAGCGGGGACGGCTATAGCGGAGCGACGGGACCAGAAAACCCAGAAAATGGGTTTTTAATTTCATTATTTTCCCTTCAGCCCCAAAAACAGACGAGAGCTATGATGCTCCAAGGCTCGGGAGCCATGGGGAGGAGGGATTCCAGCTAAAGGGACGTGAAACTACAGATTCGGGTCTGTAGAATCGTCAGGGAAAGCCTTCACAGATCCAGAAAGGGCGTGGAATAGCTTCTCGGCATCCATATAGGTAAGGTTTCTTCCAAAGAGTAGATTGACCTGTTTCATTTTCTTATTATTGTGTAGAATGAAAGTAAGAATCCATGGTTAGGCCTTTGGGCAAGGAGTCTGGAGGAAATTGTTGATTGTTGGATTAGTTGGAAATGGTAGAATTGGGATAGTGTGTTGTGATATTCTAGGCATCGCTTAATTGGTGTGATTTTGCTAATAAATGCAGGAATTAGAATATCGAAAGGTTCGGGGGACCGAAAAAGGGTTAGTAATTAACAAATGTGCAAGGGATGGAAGATTCGGAAACTTATTGGTATAATTAGGATATTCGTTGGCTGTGTTTTAAGGCTGAGAAAGGTTTTCCCAGGTTGTATTTGGTCCTAGGAAGAGGGTCTGGAATAAATGTAGTTAATTGGATGTTTAAAGGGGCGAACCAGGTTAGTCTTCGGACGGGATTTGACGGTTCATTGTTTACACGGAATGGGGTAGGTGATGGTTTGATTCATGTATGCTTTGCATGTTTGCGTACTCTTATCTAAGTAATTATGTGAAATGCATTAATTAGGGAATGATTTAAGAATGTCTAATAGTTCTGTTTAACAGTCTGGTAAAATGAACCTGGTAAATTTGCTTGTTGGTTTACAAGTGTTGTTTGTTCATTGTTTGTGATTGTGGATTTCTGTGTGACATTCAGTTGGCTCGGGTACCATGCCTGGTATGGGAATTACTAATGTTTGGCTCTGGTACCACGCCTGGTAGGAGTATAACAAATGGTCGGCTCGGGTACCACGCCTGGTACAGGAATACTAATGGTTGGCTCGGGTACCATGCCTAGTATGAAATTGTTTTACTGCCTTGTTGCATTGATACAATTTCATTATACACTTGTTGTTGGTTTCATGAGTGGACCGGGCTGTGTTTATAAATTGTGATATTGCATTTTGGTCTTGGTGCAGGCCGGGTTATTATATTTAGAGTTTGGTCTTGGTGTAGGCTGGGTTGTTATATTATATTGTGATTTTGGTCTTGGTATAGGCCGAGTTGTTATATTATATTGTGAGTTTGGTCTTGGTATAAGCTGGGTTGTTATATTATATTGTGAATTTGGTCTTTGTTTAGGTTGGATTTTTATATTATGTTATTAGTTGGTCTTGGTGTAGACCGTGTTATGATGTTGGTTATTAGTTGAGTCTTGGTGTAGACCGGGTTATTATGTTGGTTATTAGTTTGGTCTTGGTGTAGACCGGGTTATTATGTTAATTATTAGTTGGTCTGGGTGTAGGCCAGGTTATTATGTTGATTATTAGTTGGTCTTGGTGTAGACCGGGTTTGTCATGTTAACACCTAGATGTGTTAGGGGGATCCGGGTGGGTCCGGACTATTTAAAAGAGGTTATGTGCTCATATATTGATGTCATTAAGTGTACTAATGGTGGTCATGAATTATCATGGTTAATAAGCTAAGGGTGGTTCTTGGTATAGACCGGCTTTGTCTGTTGAACACTTAGGTGTGGATGGAGGATCCTTGGAGGATCCGGGTTATGTGATCTAAGAAGTGATTTAGATGTGGCTCTATGGTGGTCATTGAAGGTGTCAACAGTTTTTAGGTGAATTGCATGTGGTTGATAAATATAATGGAAGGCTGAGAGTCTGGGTGTGATTATTAGTTAATATAACCAGGTGGTAAAGCTGTCCTAGAGGTCCTGGAAAGTCCGGACAATGGTAGGTAATACTTTGGGTATAAATGGTTTGGTTGGGAAGTTGGCCGGATTTAGTATGGATATTTAGTCAAGGTAGTTGACTGGGGTAAAGGTTAAAGGTGACTCGGGAAGTCTACGTGTCAAGGTGACTTGGGAAGTCTAGGTGACAAGGTGACTTGGGAAGTCTAGGTGACAAGGAGACTTTGATAAGTCTAGTTATGAGTGAGACTTGGGAAGTCCTAGATGTCAGGGTCAAGGCTAGGGTGGTGGAGTTGGTAGCGAAAGGTTAGGAAGGTCGCTTCCGAGACGGGGGATTGATAAAAGTGATGTTAAAAGGGGTGAAGCATTTACCTTGTGCATTTTATCTTGATTTTAATATGATGGTAGGAGTGAATTCGGGTCAGCCGATGATGCCTACCCGTACGTGTGTTTTGTACTGATTCTACTCTTGCTTTACCTTTTTTGGGTATAGTTTAGTTGCAGGGTTGGTGATGTTTCACAGGTTCAGGATCGCGGTGATCTTCCAGCAGCTCCTACTTCCTTCTATGGTGGGAGTTGTGTCCATCTTATGTTATAAGCTCATCTTGTAGAAGCTCTTGTACTGACTTAGACTAGGTTCTGGGGAGGTTGTTTATATTGTTAGTAAATTTCCACAAATTCTAAAAGTTGTGTAATTTCGAAAGTTGTTGTATAAAGATTTTCCAAATATTTTGTAAAAGGATTTCTCATGTATTAAGGGACTAATTTAATGGTTTATTTTCTTTTCCACATTGCATGTTGGTTCGGGTGGTAAGGGTTCTCCTATCTAGGTAGATTAGAGTAGGTGCCCGCACGGTCCGGTCTTTGGGTCGTGACAAGCACTTTACGCCTTCAAGTTAGACTTAAACATTGTGAAAGCAAGATGTTAGATGCAGACGTTAGCCTCTATATGCGCCAATGTGAAAATTTCAAGTCGTAAGTGGTGATGCATCGTATTCAGAGGAGGTTATATAGTTGAAAGGTGTTTCTAAATTTAAGGGACATTATCCATATCATTTAAGGTGGGGATACTTCTATTCATATGTCCAGCAAAAATCTTATTTCATGTCATGTGTCAATCTTAATTCATGCTTCTGATTTTCCAAAATTTCATGCCTTACATTAATATGATCATGTTCCATAAAACTTATGTCCTTGATCATGTCTATGTCGAGTCTTATATGTCTCGCAATTCCTACTCACACGATTTGCTTGATGTTTTCATAGACCGCCTCTTGTTGTCTCTCTATTTTTGTTTAAAATAGAATTCTTGATGTGAATTTATAGACTTTACTTCTTTAATCGATGGCTTCAATAAGTCCCTACCCATCATTCGAGGACGAATGATCCCAAGGGAGAGATATTGTAATACCCCAACTTTTTTGGGCTAAGATTTGGAACCATTCTAAGCATGTAGTGGTGTCCGAACCCAATAAATCCTATTGTTCCTCGATGTTAATATCAATTCGTGCATGTGAGAAGTGCAATGGATGTGAATTAAGGTCTTAAGGAACCTCTAGCACAAGTTAAGTTGGAAGCTTCTCTATCGACTAAGTTTTCGTATAACTTTCTAATAGGGTCAACTTTAAACGACCATTTCTCCCATTATATAAAGAGTTACGTAACCCATGATCCACCAAATTAAAGATTTTTAAGTCTTCTTTCCAATGCCACTTATCGCGCATCGATTCGACTCCCGAGAAAATGTTATGCCCATTTTATTAGACGGACAAGTGGAGGTCCGCGATAAGACCGTGTCACGGAGACTGGCCTCCGGGATAAGCAGCATGGCACAGAGGTCAGTGTCCATGATAAGAAGCATGTCATGGAGCTGGCCTCTGGCGGTTCCCTTTTTGGTTTCTTATGCATTTGTAAGGGTCTTTTGGTCCTTTCCTTACCCAAAACCATCCCCCAACTATTCTAAAACGTTCCTAAATCCCTATAACGCCCCATTAATCAAAATCAAATGCTACTTTTCTCTCCTCTCATCCTCTCCAAGTCAAGAAGCAAGAACACCTAGGGTTCAAGGTTCTTATGGTCCTGCTCAAGCGTTTTGTGAATTTCTCTCCGTCAAAAGGTATGTTGAACAATCCCCTTTCAACCTATCTCATATGTATCATGTTTCTCCTATTAAATACGGAATCTATGCTATTATTTTATGTGAACGGTTAAAGGGTTTTCGAAAGGAAAAAGGTTACTTGAAGTTTTAAACATTTTTCTATGAAACCATCAGTGTCTAGTTATTATTTCAAAGTTATGGTTTGAAGCATGACCTTAATTACAGATTATTGAAATTGGGGCAGATTTGAAACTCTTAGTAATGTTTCCTTCCAAAGTTGATTGTACCATCTAAATATGGGTTTTTGATGGAAGGAAAAAGGATCTTCTTAAATGCCTCGGTTTTCGAGATGATTACTTGATAATTACTGAGATTATAACTTTGAGGGACCTATGTGTTAAATGAGTTTAAGATCCATAAATACGGGTCTATTAATGTATGAATGATGATGGCGTAATGTGCTATGTATGACTTGCAAGTCTTGGTATGACGATACCAACCTACGAATGCCTTAAGGAAGTTAAGAGTCCAAAATGAATGATTTGTTAAATGTTAAAATATGGGCTTAAGAGGATAAGATGGTTAACCGAGAAGGTATGAGTCGAACGGGGCTCAACACCTGAAACCGTGTTTTACCAACATGAGTATGAGTCGAACGGGGCTCTTCTCTCTGAGTCAAACGGAGCTCTTTACTGTATGCTTAACTTGTTTAGTTGTATGCAGTTATGAGGTAATTATAATATGATGCTCCGATCCTTGCGGCAAGCTTGGATTGGAGGCTCTGCCGATCGAGTTATGATTGAACCCACATAGCCCGTGGTGAAATAAATGTCGGTGATACCATCTAGTTCATAAGTAATTTTATGTATATAAAAGTCTTATTTGTTGATTTGGAAATTACCCCATATTGTATGTTCATGATCTATGTTATATTGTATGACTTGCTTTATAAACTGTTATGTCCCTTCCCCTGGGTTGCATGTCAGTACTCGTCGTACTGACCATCCTCGGATTGTACATCATTTCATGATGTAGGTTCCAAGATATTTTCTCATGGTACTGTGCAACATTAGGAACATTCGGGAGAACGTCAATAAGTGGTGAGCCTCCATCTTTCGGAAGGTGATTTGCATCTTTATTTTACTCTGATTTTCAGTTATGGTATTGTCGGGGTCATGTCCTGGCATTGATATTTTATTCTTATGTTAGAGGCTTCATGGACCTATGTAGATATTGTTTAATTTATTTCCAAGACTTGGTTAATTTTTAACTATATTTTAAATGATGATCTCAAATGGAGGTTTCTTCCGCAAATGCTTTATTAAATATGCTTATGATATTATGCTAAGGGGTCTTCTCGGTCCTTCATTGGTCTGAGTTACCTGTTACGTCCAGGGCCTGGTCTCGAGGTGTGACAATTTGCCAACCCAAATTGAACCTCAAGAATCTCAACCGAAAAGCACCGACACAACACCAAAACAGGAGAACCAAAGCTATCAACACACAGAACTCGAATCCTCGATACCACAACAAAGGTTACCTGGAAGAACACCAACAAAAACTCTAAGTCATGAACCCGCTGATCCATAAAAACCCTTTATGCTGACCTGAATCCCTTTGCACCATAATTATGAATCCTCACACAAATTGAACACTCGACCCACCTTCCAAACATAAACTAACCCCCCAGATATCCATAGTTTCCGCTTATACTCCACCACGAACGAAGTCACCCTTTTTATACAAACATTTTCAAAGCCAAACTATAGTCTACTAGCCTTTGCCATCCAAGATAACAACCCGTAGAATATCATCAAAAACTAGAGTTACCCGTCCTGACGGACCATCAACCAACGAACGAACACTTTTGCTAAGATCAAACTCGATATTTGAACCCAACTAAACCAACCATTAGAACTCGACAGACACTTGCACACCAGGGTCGGGAAAGGCATGCAAGAACACTCTGTGCCGAAGAGATATCTCCTAATCGCTGAACTAAACCAACCTTGATGAACCACGCCAAGTCTGAATTGACAGAAACAAAAGAACCAGGGCAATCTGCCCAAAAGAACCAGACCAAAACCAAGACCTCGCAAAGAGTGTAGTAAGTCTACCACGAAGTCCGTAGCTATCACCAAGCTCCAAACTCTAAGAATACCACTGCTGCTCCAAATACTCGAACACCATTTGGATTTGAAATTGCCTTACTAACCTCACCTGAGAAAGAAGTCCACCATGCCACAAATATCAAGTCAAGACACCCTGTAGGCAAAGAAAAGGGTGTCTGAAGTCCAAGGTTGCCATCTAGCTATAGAAATTTTGCACAACCCATCAACTCACTTCTTTGGCTCGAATCAACCGCTCTACTGCATTAGCACACACACCACCAACTCCGAGGAATACAATATACCAAACCTCTACTCCATACTGGTCGCGTCTAACCAACATTGGAACCCCACGTAAAAGACAACCCTTGAAGAATCAACTAAACAAACTTTCAAACTCTCGGCAAACGAAGGCGACCATTAATCTCAAAGTACCATTATAACCCAAAATAGCCTCTCTAGTCTTAAACTGCATAACATGATCATGTACAATACACCACCGCTGATTCTGGAACTTACGCCACTGAATCTGTCTAACCAAGGTAGAATGGACCTCATTTTTGACAAGAGAACCATTGAGATCTGGAATTTCCAGCCTAATCCAATGGTTAGCCAAGGACTAGTTTTCCAAGATAAACTACCACTCCAAAATGGAAATAGAGAAGCTAAGTTGCCTGCACCCACTGCTTTCCGGCACAAGGATGCTGCAATAAAAAAGAAACTTCCACGAACCATCTGATGTAACCTGATAGCCCAAAATTCTGAAACCCAACTTCAATTGCCAATCAATGCCTCTGTCAAACCCATGAGTAGACCAATACACTATCGATGAACATCTAGGAACCGGAGCCCATAGGCTCTGAATATGCAAGTTGCCCAATCCGTAGATGCTACTGAAACTTGGGTCTCCCACAAATTATAACAAGAAACCCACCGTTGATGCAACAACCCCCACAAGTAGGACTAGAAATGGCCACTACCTCGACCTCCTACTAGAAGGGAAACTAACCTCGAACCAATCAAAGGAAAAGTCATTGCGGTCTGTATTTGGTCGAATCAAGTCACCAATCACACAAGCCAAAGAAAACCTTTAGTCATCAACTCAGTCAGCTACTAAAACACATATAAACGAACAAAAGTCATCTCCCTCTTTTTCCAACTAAACCAAACCTTTCCTTCGCATACACGAACCTTACATTCTCTTCTAATGATGCAATCAACCTGACAGACCCCTTCTTTTTAGATAAACCTGGAGCTATTTCCTTAGCTCCCACATCTATATTGTCAAAACTCAATAAGGCAGGAGAAGAATGGGCCGAATGCCCAACTTGAACAAAAAGATTATGAACACAACTCAACCACGATGGTGCAGTCAACATTTAGTAAAAAATGCTATAGTCAAAGCTCAACCACAATACTGCAATCAAAAGCTCAACCAGAGAACTACGATCAAAATTCATTCCAACTTGAATTGGGGAAAAACAATACAACAACCCAACCGGACAAGAAACTGATGAGACTATGGGAAAAACCCACATACCTGCCAACCTCCTAAATCAACCAAACAAAGAGGATTGACTCTAATTTCCCGAGAACACAAAACCAACCAACGATTACTAGCATAACCAATACCATGCGACATAAAATAAGGCATCAAACTTTGGCACCACCACCGGTATCACACCGAACCAACACAAGGACCTCTAGCCAATGCTAGACAACAACCTAGGAAATAACTATCTAGGACCACTAGAGAAGGAAGATTCAAGCCAAGCCTAGAACCACAACCAACCAAAAGCGAGCTTAACAAGACCTACCCACTAGCTACAACTCTGGGAAAACACCTCTCAAGGATAACTCACCCTATCCACTACTAAAAAGAAATGATCTACCGAAAAACACGCGGATAGAACTACAAGCTCAAATAGTAAAACAACTAAACAAGTACAATATGAAGGAACATAAGCCGATACATAAAAAGGGGAGAATCACAACGCGAGCAATGCAATCACCAGCCAAAGATAAATAGAGCCATACCTAGAGCAAAAACATTGAGAACCTCTACCTCCGGCCCATCAAGAGGGGCATCGGACTGATGGTGTCTACCACTGGACAGAGTAGTCAATGCTAAAGGCTCAACCATCCCTTGTCGGGGATAGTATCTAGAATAATGACCGATCACCCCACAATCATAATAACTATGCCGAACTGGGACGTGCAATCATGGGACAATCCCTAACATTGTGGCCACGCTCACCACACTAGAACCAATTCCCTCTGAAAGAAGTCGAATGGGACAATCTCACTGAACCTGACCAGCCACCATGGCCTACACACCTTGAAGGCAAACCCCAAAAAACCTGACCCGTACGCTTCCTACTGTGCTAAACATGCCCTGCAGAACCACCCTCTGCAACCTGTGGAGCAACTGAAACTGGTCTGCAAGATAAGAAGCAATGGAACAGAGCTCTAGTAGAGAATTTCCTACCTCGAGTCTGAGAACCTTGAAAACTGTCCTGAGAACGACACTTCTTACTACTACCTCTATATGCCTCACGACATAAACCCTCAATATCCCAAGCATGATCCACTATCTAAAAGAAGGTCATCCCAACTGTAACCAGGTGCTCGATCGCCAAAGGGAGCGGTGAAATCAATCCCCCAATAAAACTTTGAACTCTATCTAATTCTAAAGGCACAGTCCTAGCAGTATGCCTAACCATCTCATGAAACCTTGCCTCGTAGTTAAATACTGACATACAACCCTGCTGAAGGACTGGAATCTCAACTCTAACTGGAGCACTACTCAAAGAACTGGGTACTACCCCACCGTGGGGCACTATGACACCTAGCAAAGAACTCAGAGTCCTAACAATGATGCCCTGAAGAACTGGGGTATCATGAAACCCTACCGGAGGCTGGGCTGACCCTACACCCCCTATCTGATGCGGCAAACTCTTACCCTAAAATCCTGACAATGACGGAAGCACTAAAGAAACAGGAACAGAAGCCTCGACACCACCCGTTATCAAACTCTTCTTAGGCATCTGAGAAGGAATGAAACAATCAAAGTTTAGAAGTCGATAGAGCTAGGAATGCATGACAAGGAGACAAAAAGATGGAACTTTTCTTAACAATGGCTTGTAGCCTCCCGCAGATAGGATACAAACGTCATCATACTAATCTGCGAGACTCTACTTAGATATTTGCTTCTGTAGCACGATGCCGGTGAACCTAGAGCTCTGATACCAAGCTATCATAACTCGATTCTCAAGTCATGATAATACCTACAACCCCCCAGTAGGCGAACCAAATCCCATAGACCAGAACAGTTAGTAATGAGCTACTACCTAACCAATACTCACAAAAAGCAAATATAAGTGCAAGTAGAATATAAGATAGAACAACGCGAAGCAAATAACCTGAATATATATATAATAAAACTATACCAACCCAAGACTTAGTATCGATAGTACAGAAGCTTCTAATAGAATACAAGTGCTAGAAGTAACAAAATGACAAGTACAACTGTCTCTAAATATACAAAGAGTAACAGTATAAAATATGAGATGTGGTCAAGCCCTGGTCGTCAGGCGCTCACCCTAGTCTCAAATATCCAGAACTGACACGAGTCTCCACACGATCAACAACAAAAGCTCACACTAATATTTGCACCAAAAAGATGCAGAAGTGTAGTATGAGCACCAATTTCTATGCAATGGGTACCCAGTAGGCATCATCCGCCGACTAAGCATATATAAAATATAAAAGCAGTAATATAGCAAAATTCAAGGAAGCAGTCACAGAAACAAAGAGGAAGCACAAGGAAACTAACATGGATAGAAAACTAATGAAATACAACATGCCACATCAGTCACAAAAAATATACACACGGAAACACAGATGAAAGGAAGAAGGACACGCCTGGGATCTTTGCAACAATAGTATATATAGAGAGAGTTAAAGGAAAGGGCGGTGTACCAGTAATGTCAAGTAAAAAGGAAAAGAAGGAAAGCAAGCCAATATATTCAAATAGGAAGAAATACGAACAAAGTCATACTAAAAACCCAACTACTAGATAAGCATAGGCAGAAACAACTCACGGGTACAATCCTAGGATGGAATAACTAAATCACAAGTACTGAGACCCGCTAATAAAAAACTAAGATAAGAATGGAATTTGACACCCCATAATTGCTTAAAAGGCTACACAGACAGAGCCTCAAATAATATACTACCCACTAGCCCCTCAATAATCTCAGCCCAAAAGCCAAAGCCTCAACAGGCTAAAAACCACTAATCCAACCGGTATCAAAGGTCATAACAAGCTCTTATAACATGAAAGGAGTAATATAATCTACCTACAGTCCCAATGGCCACCCATACAACCTAGGAACACAATCAAGTGAAAATAAACCCTCTGGCCGCCCATACAATTGGAGCATACACTGAGCATACAACAAAGAAGGGTGGAATCAAAATACAATATGCATGATAATGATATGATGAACCTGGGGTGATAGTAACCCTAATTTTCCCCCTTTGGTACACCAAAGGCCCAATAGAGGCAGGATTCATGGAAGGACACTGCATGTGTACCTCTATTCTAATGCACACCTCTTCTCCTGGCACACGTGTTAGCCTGTAGCCAGTTTCCCAGGAATGACAGGGTCCATAGAGGTCTACTCAAAGACCACATACAAAAACCACGAATCTCAAGTACCACCGTCAAGAGTGTGACTAGATATAGATCAATAATTAGAGACTCATAAAATGTGCCCAGAATCAAACTGGTCTAAATCAGTAGTAGTAATCTCAAAGACCCTCTCAAAAGGGTGCCCGATGTATATTCGAGTCTAAATTGATAATCAAAGTACCAATAACCCTCTCAAAAGATGCCCGAGGCATATCCTGGTCTACAACCATCATAAAACATGTCTAGTACTCTGTCATAGCTAATTCTAGTATAAGTAAGAAAACAGGTGAGAAAATCAACATAGTGCCTCTTTTATCTCGAGAAAACTTTACCCGTCAATACCAAATTTCATTTTATCATCATTTATACCAAAAATGGCCCCTCGAGGCCATGCAAAGTTTATAAAACTAGTGATAGTAGGCCTGAAGCCAAAAGAGTAGTAAATCATGCAGAAAATCCTCTTTTCATGAATCATATGCTCACAAATAATAGATTAGCCCAAAAATGGCTCAAAAACATTCCTATCAGTCCTGCACAGGCACAAGAAGCTCTATAGCACAGATAGCCTTCCTAAAGTAAGGTCACAGTGTTCGGGACTCGCAAACATTCTCAAATATCCAATCATCTAAGGCCAAAGTCAGAAACAAAGGCAATACAAGGCCACAAGGGTGAAATAGAAATACTACACGCATAATACAACCAACGCAATAAATAAATTGATGAAAAAGGCGGACAAGGTCTGAGGGTAACAACCTATAAAACCAACCCAAGGAAGCTAATTAATGCAGTTATAGCCTATATATGTAGAGTCTAGGTAGGGAAAGACATAACCTACCTGTCATCTGAAGTCTAGCTGCGAGAATGACGTCGCCTAGGCTCGAACTACTTTGAGAAGCTCCAAATCATGAAATACTATCAACACAATAATCTACACGTCAAAAAACCAATGACACCCATAATGCTAGAAACATAACTGAATTGAAATCCGGGTCACAAGCAGGCCCATGGGCCCTGCAACCCAAAATCGGAAATAAAAACACCCATGTGTTCCCCATATTCCCGGGGGAACATGCCCAAAAATGCGGAAATGAACATTAATTCAGGCTCAAAACAGACCACAAATCAAGATATTAAAGAGGAGAAATTCATGGAAATCAACGGAAATTAACACAAGAATTTACCTTTTCAAGATGCCAAGAATGCACCTGGATTAGCAACAATATTCCTCGAGGCAAGGGGTGTGAGCAGGTGAAAGAATGGTGTAATTTGGAGCAAAAATGGTGAAAAAATTGAAGCTTGAATATGGGATCTAAAGCTGAAAATTTTAGGGCTGGCCAGATCTATAAGTGGCCATGCGCAGGCGCAGGGGCGGCCCATGGGCACTGGTGCGTGGGCGCAGGGGCACTTCCATGGGCACTGGTGCGTAGGAGCCCACGCGCTGGCATGAGAACTGAGGCACAGGGGCGTCTAGGCGCTGGCATGGGCATTGAGGCATAGGGGCGACAAGTGGCATGCATGCATGCGCGCATAGGCACGGCCCAGGCGGTGCCCCGGCGCCACACCAACAACAAGCAATGCCAAGGGCATATTTTCACATTTTGGGTCTTCAGGAATGCATCCGGGGTCCAGTGAATAAAAACAAGCTGAGCTATTCAACTAGAAATGACGTTTTGGATCCAACAAAATATATGAAAATCCCATTGAAGGTCAATTTAACGAAAAGTGGGCCCCGCACCCAAAATTAACCTTTAGGCCAATAATTCCCAAAATGGAACCCAAGGGCCAAAATCAAGTCCGGAAGCCTCGAGACCCAAGAGAATGGTCCTTCTAGCCTAAAATTGACATTCCGGAGCTAAAAACACTGGCCGAATTTTCATCTGAGGCCATCTTCTCCAAATGTTGATCAAAGCCAACCAAACAAGCCCAACTAGCCTGAAAATACAGAATGAGAGAACTTCAAGATGAATAGCTCTTGGATCACGACCAAAGGTCTCTCTAGACCAAAGTCCTTGCTATGGAGATAACGGAACTATTGGAATTTGATTCTGAGCACAATAGCCCAGGTTGTTGACCGAAGTCATTGATTTTTAAAGTTTAAAGCTCTAAAACAAGGAATGGCCAAAAAGACCAAAAAAGCGGCCCGGGCACCAAACTACCAGTCTCAGAAAGCGATATATGACTTGGGGCCACTACAGAAAAGCTCTAACAGTAAAAGAAAGGCAAGAATAAGAGAATAATCGAAAGGGTCATTATAAAATCCTAATTCTAAGAACAAGAAATAAAAGATAGAAGATAGACACAAGAAACTAATTGACAACTATAGCTATTAAAAGCTAAATCTTTCATTTAAGAATGCAAAACAAGCACCAAATTTATAACACAACGCTCATGAGAAAAGCAAAATTGACAAAAATAATTAAGCTATATTGATCAAAGAGAAGTATCACGTCCATATATATAATATATATAAATATATATATATATTGTATATGGAGCTTTCCATATATAATATAGTATGAGAACAGTAGGAAACTCCTTTTTAAGAAAACTAATAACCCTAATAACACCAATTAGTCCGTGTTTTTTGTTCGTTTGATTTTGTTCGATCAAAAAAATTATTTTAAATTTGAAAACTCTACACTTGTGACATTGTCACGATCCAAAATCACTTGGATTGTGATGGCACCTACCTCAACCCATTCATGGTAGGTTAGCCAAACCCAACAAACACAATAATCAAAATAAAAGCAATACTAAAGGATCGAACGCATAAAATAAAGATAATGTTTGAAAAATATAACAAAATGATACTGGACAAGATAATCTAGAAATCCCCAAGACTTATAAGTCATAAGTATAAGAGAAACTGTAATATAATATCAAAACTGATCAATCCAACACTTCTCAAATGTAAAATAGACATGAAATAAATGATAGAAGAAATTGGGTCGATCTCTAAAGACAAGAGCTCCCAAAATCTTCGAATAGAAACCACAAGCACGAACTCAGCCACGGGGTCTATGCATACGAGGATTTGAATCAGAAGGATGCAAAAATTTGAAGTTATTATTGTAATGACCGGGTCCATCATTACAGGTAGTCCAATTGTGCCAAGTCTGAGAGTTAGAAAACTCCGGGTTTGGGAGTTTGAAATTCTGGGAAAGGCTAGCCTCGATCGATTTTAGAGTGAGGTGGAGTCTAGGGAAATCCGGGTAAGGATTGGGTTATGTGTCTTCTCTTGAGCTAGTGTTCCACTTATCGAAGACATAAAGGAGTCAGGAGAACTTTTTGGAATCGAATTCGGGTAAGTAGAACTCCCAGAATCGCGATTGACGTGAAGGGGTTGTTTCGGATCATCGAGGGAAGCAAGTGTGCTGTAAAATGGGTAAATTTTGGAGATTTCTAGACATTCTATCCATGAATAGCCCAATGGATCCACTTTAGCGACCTCCGCTATAGCGGTGGAAAAGACTGCTATAGCGGAAGTCAAGGCTGTCAATGCCGGTCGGAACGGCTATAGCAATGCGGGGACCGCTATAGCGGGCTCGATGGGAATTAATGCAGAAAAATTCCCTAAAACATTTAGTTTTTCACAATTTCATTTTCCTTCCCTAAGGTACGATTTCTACTCCCCAAACTTCGTACTACTTTTCCTACTCGGTAGAATTGCTAGGGAGGAACTTGGGGAATGGTTGGAATAACCTAGGGATGGTAGAATCTAGGGAGAAGGGGGATTTTAGGAATGAAAGTTCTTGGGTATTGTAAAAGACAAGGTTTATTGATCGCATGTTGTTAAATTCTATATTTTTATCCATGAAAATGATAGAACTAGGGAAATTAATGGCGGGAAACCCAGAAAAAAGGGTAGAATGATCATGGTTGGTCTGGGATTTGAGATTTGGTGTAATTCGGGTAATACGCATGCCTTATTTGTTAATTCAAGTACTTGTATGTTGTTTTAGACCAAGAACGAGAAAGGAATGCGGAACATGGGAAAGCTCGGGTTCAGTAGAGCTTGGATCATTTCGAGGGAGGTGATGGCTTACGATTCCTATGAATGTTGTATATTTTTGTTCTCTTATCTAAGCGTTTGTATGAATTACATTGCTTAGAGGAATTGTTTAGAATGTCAAAGGGTCCTGTTTTACAGTCTATGGATTGAACGGTGTGTTTCTTATTAGTTTTACAAGTTGTTTGTTCATTCTTTGACTGTGGATTAATTGAAATTTGGTTGGCTCAGGTACCACACCTAGTATGGGTATAAAAAATGGTTGCCTCGGGTACCATGACTAGTACGAGATACTAATAGTTGGCTCGGGTACCACACCTGGTACTGGTATAACAAATGGTTCACTCGGGTACCATGCCTGGTATGGGATACAAATGGTTGGCTCGGGTACCACGCCTGGTATGGGTTTATTTTACTGCATCATTGCATTAATATTGGTGTATTGCATTGACTGTTATTGGTTCCGTGAGTGGACCGGGCTGTTTTATTGAAATGTGATATTTGTTTGTGGTCCTTGAGTGACCGGGAATCCTATTATATCTATTGAGTTGGACTTGGATTAGGTCGGGTTATCTGTTTAACACGTAGGTGTTGTTTAGAGGGGATCCCAGAGTGTGTTCGTGTTAGACGAAAAGGGATGGTTTATTGGTTATATTATTGATGCTTACAGTTAGAAAAGGTGGATTTCATGCGGGAACAAGCTAGGTAGAGACTAGTAGTCTAGGGATGCCTGTTGACTTGTTCCATGTCTTCCGTACTTATACTTGATTTGTTGTACTAATTATACACTTTTTTTATTTGGAGCTGGCTAATAATCCTACCAGTACACAGTGCTGGTGTATTGATACTGCACTTGCTTTTCTTTTTTTGAGTACCGACAACATTCCAGCGGTTGAGACGCGACCTCATCTGTAATACCGACATTTCGAGACTTCAAGGGTAAGATTCTTCAATTGAGCTTCCTTGAATATATCATTAGAGTTGTAGCCCACTTATTTCGGGCTTAAACTATTTCCTTGTTTTGGGGTTGTATCCCCGTATTCTAGACATTGATAGATTATTTGGTACTACGACTTTCATATTTTAGGGGGTAATTTACGCAGGTTTATATTAATGAAGTGGTTTTGTTTTTATGTTTTGCTAGTTTAATTTCCGCACTTTGGTTTTGAGCTGTTAGAACGGTTAAGTTTGGGGAAGTGATGGTTCGCTCACCCGAGGAGGGAGAGGGGTTGGGTGAGTGCCACTCACGGCGGTCTGGGTCATGAAAAAGATGGTATCAGAGCCCTAGGTTCGTTGATCTCGTCATACCAAACAGGTCCAGTAGAGTCTTACGGAACGATGCGGAGAAATCCGTACTTTTCTTCGAGAGGCTATGGGTCTTTAGGAAAAACTATCTCTTCCTTCTTTCCTTTGTGCTATAACTTGATTCCAATTGGTATCTGGTGATACAAATTGGTATCTAACCTCATCCATTCTTCTGTCCGCAGATGGTTAATGTAAGGAACAATGGAGCTAGAGCAGCAGTCCCAGCAGTGGGCCCGCCTATCTATGGTAGAGACAGGGGAAAGGGCAGAGGATGAGGTAGAGCCGCTCCCGCTAGGGGTGGAGCTCAAGCGACTGCTGGAAATCGTGAAGCAACCCCTTCCCCACCTCAGGAACATGTTGTTGAAGATGTAGAAGTTGTGGCTGAAGATGGCGAGGCACAGGCAGAGGCTACACTGGTTGGGGGTGCCGGCCTTTATGATATGACACCAGAAGTTTTTCAACATGCTTGGAATATTTTGAGTGGGTTGGTGGGTGTTGGAGCCATACCCGCGACATTTGAAAATCAGGCTTTAAATACTCAGCCAGCGGTTACTACAGCACCTAGGATGGATGCCACTTCAGGCATGAATGACTTCTTTAGGCCAATGCTAGGCCCAGTGATTACAGGGAATCAGCATGAGATGTTGACCAAGTTTCTCAAGCTGAAACCTCTGACATTTCAAGGTACCGACAAGGAGGATGCCTATGAGTTTATCTCGTATTGCTATAAGAGGTTGCACAAGTTGGGTATTGTACGTCAACATGGGGTTGAGTTTGTCACATTTCAGCTACATGGTGATGCTAACCAGTGGTGGAGGTCTCATGTGGAGTGTCGGTCTTCCGTTCTACCCCCACTGACTTAGGAACAGTTCCACGCTTTCTTTTTAGAGAAGTACGTACCCCATACTTTGAGGGACCGGAATAAGGATGAGTTCTTGAACTTGAAGCAGGGTAGTATGTTAGTCTCTGCTTAAGAAGCTAAGTTACACGCCTTGTATTGTTTTGCCACACAAATGTTGGGTTCCGAGGAGGAACGGGTCCGGTTGTTTGTGAAAGGTTTGAATACTGAGCTACAGTTACTGTCAGTGCATATGACTTCATCAGGGAGGGGCTTTAATGAACTGGTAGATTATGTGAAGAAGTTGGAAGGGGTCAAGCAAGCGGCGCAGGCTAAGGCTTTCGCCAAGAAGCCCCAGCATGAGGGAAATTTCGATAGTTCATAATCCTGGGGCCAGAATTAGCAGGCATACCCAGCATGTCCTATTCAGTCAGCTCTGCCAGCTGCTATAGGTGGTCGTCAGGGAGATCATAATCAGTCTTCAGCTCCTAGAGGCCAGAGAGCGTCTTATACATCAACTAGCAGGCCTACACTTGACCGTGGTTGCTTCCATTGTGGTGATCTAGGCCACTTTAAGAGGGAGTAACCACTCAGGCAGATAGGTAATCAAGGTTAGCAGCAGTCTAGATCGGTGGTCCCGACAGGTAGAGGTGGTAATGCTAGAGGTCGTCCACAGGGTGGGTGAGGTAACTTTCAGGGAGGCCGGGGCGACAGAGGGAATGGCAGCGCGGCCCGGATTGATGATCGGGCTCATTGCTATGCATTTCCAGGGAGAACGTAGGTGGAAGTATAAGATATGGTGCTTATAGGTACCATTCTTGTCTGCGATAAAATGGCTTCAGTATCATTTGACCCAGGTTCTACATATTCTTATCTATCTGTGAGTTTTGCGTTGGGTCTGTAATTGATTTGTGATATCCTTGATTCCCCTATCCATGTTTCTACCCTGATTGGAGAGTATGTGATTGTGACTCATGATTATTGTGACTGTTCTATTGTGTATGTGGGGTTGCATACTTTAGTAGACTTGGTAATCCTGGATATGGCTGATTTTGATATTATGTTGGGCATGACATGACTATCCCCTTATCATGTTGTATTGAACTGTAACACCAGGACTGTGGCTCTAGAGATTCTGGGTAAGGATAGACTAGAGTGGGAAAGTGTGTACAGGCCTAAGCCAGTTAAGGTCATATCATTCGTTCGGGATACGAAGCTAGTGGGGAGAGGGTGTATAGCCTTCTTGGCTCATCTATAGAATGATAGTGTGGAGTCCCCATATATTGAGTCAGTTCCAGTGGTTTCTGAGTTTCTAGAGGCGTTTCAAGTGGATTTTCCTGGTATACTTCCGGACAGGGATATAGACTTCTGTATTGATCTGGAGCCAGGCACTCATCCCATTTCCATTCCTCCATATTGTATGGCTCTGACAGAGTTAAGGGAACTTAAGACTCAGCTGCAGGAACTCCTAGATAAGGGATTTATCCATCCGAGTGTGTCGCCTTGGAGTGCTCCTATTTTGTTTGTAAGGAAAACTTATGGTAGTATGCGGATATGCATAGATAATAGGTAGTTGAACAAGGTGACCATCTGGAATAAGTACCCTCTACCCCGCATTGATGATTTGTTTGATCAGCTTCAAGGTGCATTGGTGTATTTGAAAATCAACTTGAGGTTGGGGTACCATTAGTTGAGGATTAGGCCTGAGGACATTCCTAAGACTTCTTTTTGGACTCGGTATGAGCATTACGAGTTCTTAGTAATGTCGTTTGGTTTTACCAATGCACCGGCAGCATTTATAAGTTTGATGAATGGGGTATTTAAGTCATATTTGGATTCCTTTGTGATTGTGTTTATCGATGATATTTTGATCTACTCCAAGAGTAGGGAGGATCATGCTAATTATCTTCATATTGTGTTGGACATCTTGGGATGCCAGAAGCTTTATGCGAAGTTCACTAAGTGTTAGTTTTGGTTGACTTTAGTTGCATTCTTGGAGCATGTGGTGTAAGAACATGGGGTGATGGTGGATCCCCAGAAGATTGAGGCAGTCAAGAGTTGGGCCTGGCCTAGCTCTGTGACAAAGGTGAGAAGTTATGTTGGGCTCGCAGGGTACTACGAGAGGTTTGTTAAGGATTCTGCATCTATTGCTACTCACTTGAACAGGCTGACACAGAAAGATGTACCATCCGTATGGTCTGACAGGTGCGAGGAGAGATTCCAAAAGCTCAAGACACTTCTGGCCATGGCTCCTATATTGTCCTTGCCAGTTTAAGGTAAAGACTTTATTATTTATTGTGATGCTTCACATTCTGGTTTGGGTGTTGTATTGATGCAGGATAGGAATATGATAGCCTATGCATCTAGGAAGTTGAAGGTGCATGAGAGGAACTACCTGACTCACGACTTATAGTTGGCAGCAGTAGTCTTTACACTCAAGATTTGGAGACACTATCTCTATGGGGTCAAGTGTGAGGTGTTCACCAATCATCGCAGCCTGCAACATGTGTTCACTTATAAAGATTTGAATTTGAGGCAGAGAAGGTGGATGGAGTTATTGAAGGACTATTATGTGACTATTCAATATCATCCGGGTAAGGCTAATGTGGTTGCAGACGCATTGAGCCTGAACACAGTTAGCATAGGTAGTTTGGCTTGTTTGGGTTGTCCAAACTACCACTAGCAAGGTAAATTCGGGTCTTGGAGGCCAAGTTTATGCACTTGGGTGTTTCAAAACAGCATGGGTTGTTGGCCAGTATTGAGGTCAAAGCCACCTTTATAGAGGTAATAAAGGCCAAACAGTTTCAGTATCAAAAACTGAGTAAGCTTCGAGGTAAGGTAATATCCAGGGTATCCAGGGATGTCACGTTAGACTCCGATGGAGTGATACATTTCAGAGAAAGGATTTGTGTTCCTCAGGTTGATGATATAATTCAGAAAAAATCTTGGCAAAAGCTCATGGTTCGCGATACTCAATTCATCCGGGTGTAACTAAAATGTACAGGAACTTGAGGCAGCGTTACTGGTGGCTCAGGATGAAAAGGGACATAGTCGACTTTGTGTACAAATGTCAGAACTGCCAGCAGGTAAAGTATGAACATCAGAGACCTGCAGGACTACTTCAAAGAATGCCAATTCTAGAGTGAAAGTTGGAAAGGATAGCCATGGACTTTGTGGTGGGTATTCCCAGGACATTGGGGAAGTATGACTCAATTTGGGTCATTGTTGATAGGCTGACCAAGTCGCTCACTTCATTCTGGTCAGGGTAGATTATAATTCATAGCAATTGGCTAAGATCTACGTGAAGAAGATTGTGATATTGCATGGGGTGCCATTGTCCATCATTTAAGACAGGGGTACGCAAGTCACCTCTAAAATTTGGGGCAAACTACATGAAGAGTTGGGTACACAACACACTTTTAACACAACCTTCTATCCTCAGACTGATGGTCAATTGAAGAGGATGATCCAGGTATTGGATGGATATATTAAGAGCATGTGTGATGGACTTCGGGGGCTATTGGGACTAGTTCCTACCATTGTGCAAATTCTCGTACAAGAATAACTACCACTCCAGTATTAACATGGCACCATTCGAGGTGTTGTATGGGAGGAGATGCAGATCACCGATTGGGTGGTTTTAGGAAGGCGATGTAAAGCCTTTGGGAGTGGAATTAGTAAAGGAAGCGCAATAAAAGGTAAGGGGCATTCAGGCCAAATTGATGGCTGCCCAAAGCAGGCAGAAAGAGTATGCAGATCGCAAGGTCCGGGACATGGAATTTCAAGTTGGTGAACAGGTATTGTTGAAAGTGTCACCAATGAAGGGAGTTATGCGGTTTGGTAAAAAGGGCAAGCTTATCTCGCGGTTCATCAGTTCATTTGAGGTTCTTGAGATTGTGGGGCTAGTGGATTACAAGTTAGCACTGTCGCCAAGTTTGTTGAGCGTCCATCCGGTATTCCATGTATCCATGCTTAAGAGATACCATGGGGATGTAGACTATATCATCAAGTGGGATGAGGTGCTTTTCGGTAAGGATCTTCGTTATAAAGAGGAACCAGTCTTGATTCTTGCTTAGGATGTCCGGAGGTTGATGAAAAAGGTGATTGATATGTTAAAGGTTCAGTGGAAGCATCATCCAGTTGAGGAAGCCACTTGGGAAACAGAAAAGGACATGAGGGACAAGTACCCTCATTTGTTTGAGGATTCAGGTACTACACTTTCTTTCCTTTATTTTTGTAATTTTGGGTTTGATCATTTGGGGATTAATGATGGGTAAACTGGTATTTATTGTAACGATCGGGTCCATCGTTACGGGTAGTCCAATCATACCAAGTTTTAGAGTTAGAAAACTCTGGGTTTGGGAGTTTGAAATTCTGGGCTAGGCTAGCCTCGACCAGTTTTGGAGCGAGGTGGAGTATAGGGAAATACAGGTAAGGATTGGGTTAGGTGTCTTGTTTTGAGATAGTTTTCCACGTAGCCAAGACATAATGGAGTCCAGGGGACTTTTCAGAAACAAATTCGGGTAAGTAGAACTCCGGGAATCGCAATTGACGTGAAGGGGTTGTTTCAGATCATCGGGAAAGCAAGTGCATTGTAAAATGGGAAATTTTTTGAGTTTTCTGAACATTATTTTGTGACGAGCACAACGGCTCCGCCGTAACGACCTCCGCTATACCGGTGGCAAATAACACTATAGCAGAAGTCAAGGCGGCCAACGCCGGTCGGAACGGCTATAGCGGAATGCTTCCGCTATAGCGGGACCGCTATAGCGGAGCGAGGACCGATATAACAGGCTCGACGGGAATTAATGTAGAAACATTCCCCAAAACATTCAGTTTTTCATAATATCATTTTGGGAGAAAGGCAAGGAAATTCCAGGCGATTTTCCTTTGTTTTCCATTGTTTTTCTTCCCTAAGGTAAGGTTTATACTCCCCAAACTTCGTACTACTTTTCATACGCGGTGGAATTGCTAGGAGGGAACTTGGGGAAAGGTTGGAATAACCTAGGGATGGAAGAATCAGGGGAAGAAGGGGGATTCTAGGCATGAAAGTTCTTGGGTATTGTTAAAGACAAGGTTTATTGATCGCATGTTGTTAAATTCTCTATTTTTATCCGTGAAAATGATAGAACTAGGGGAATTAATGGCGGGAAACTCGGGAAAAAGTGTAGAATGATCATGGTTGGTCTGAGATTTGGGATTTGGTGTAATCTGGGTAATACACAGGCCTTGCTTGTTAATTCAAGTACTTGTATGTTATTTTAGACCAAGAATGAGAAAGGAATCCGGAACACAGAAAAGCTCGGGTTGAGTAGATCTTGGATCATTTCGAGATAGGTGATGCATTACGATGTTTGTGAATATTGTATATTTTTGAACTCTTATCTAAGTGTTTGTATGAATTACATTGCTTAGAAGAATTGTTTAGAATGTGTAAGGGTCCTTTTTTACAGTCTGTGGATTTAACGGTGTGTTGCTTGTTGATTTTACAAGTTGTTTGTTCATTATTTGACTGTGGATTAATTCACATTCGGTTAACTCGAGTACCATTCCTGGTACGGGTATAACAATTGGTTGGCTCAAGTACCATGCCTGGTGCGGGATACCAACGGTTGGCTCAGGTACCACGCCTGGTACGGGTATAACAAATGGTTGGCTCGAGTACCACACCTGGTACGGGATACTAACGGTTGGCTCGGGTACCACGCCTGGTACGGGTTTATTTTACTGTATCATTGCATTGATATTGTTGTATTGCATTGACTGTTATTGGTTTCGTGAGTGGATTGGGCTGTTTTATTGAAATGTGATATTTATTGGTGGTCCTTGAGCGACCGGGAATCCTGTTATATCTATTGAGTTGGCCTTGGATTAGGCCGGGTTGTCTGTTTAACACTTAGGGGTTGTTTAAAGGGGATCCCAGGGTGGGTCTAGGTTAGACAAAAAGTGATGGTTTATTGGTTATTTGATTCTTGCTTACAGTTAGAAAAGGTGGATTTCATGCGGGAACAAGCTAGGTAGAGACTTGTAGTCTAGGGGTGCCTGTTGACTTGTTGCATGTCTTCAGTACTTATACTTGCTTTGTTGTACTGCTTATACACTATTTTTATTTGGAGCTGGCTGATGATCCTACCAGTACATAGAGGTGGTGTAATGATACTTCACTTGCTTTTCTTTTTGTGAGTACAGGCAATCTTCCAGCGGTTGAGACGTGACCTCATCTGTAGTACCAGCGTTTCCAGACTTCAAGGGTGAGCTGCTTTGATTGAGCTGCCTTGAATCTATTATTAGAATTGTAGCCCACTTTTTTTGGGCTTAAACTATTTCCTTGTTTTGGGGTTGCATCCCCGTATTCTAGACATTGGTAGATTGTTTGGTACTGCGACTTTCAGATTCTAGGGGGTAATTTCCGCAAGTTTATATTAATGAAGTAGTTTTGTTATTATTGTTTTGCTAGTTTAATTTTCGCACTTTGGTTTTGAGATGTTAGAACGGTTAAGTTCGTGGAAGTGATGGTTTGCTCACTCGGGGGGGAGAGGAGGGGTTGGGTGAGTGCCACTCACGGTGGTCTGGGTCGTTACAAGTATAGTCTATTTATAATCAATATGCATCATAGGCTGACTGAGCTTAAACAAATACTATAACGAGTAAAGAATACTAAAATAACCCTACACACAAAAAAGATTCAATAGTTCAATACCAATAATCATAAAATATCACTACAAAAGACCATGATAATAAAAAAAGGATGCAATGCAATGATATACAATGGCGAACGTGTAATGACCCTTTCGACCATTCTTGCATTTATGCTTTCTTTGTACTATTAGAGCTTTCTTGTAGCGGCCCCAAGTTATTTATGACTTGTTGGAACCGGTGGTTCAGTGCCCTGGTCGTTCATTTGGTCGTTATGGACATTTCTTTGTTATAGAGCCTAATCGTAGGATATCATTGACTTTGGTCAACATTCTTGGTAAACGCACTCAGAATGGAATTGTGATAGTTCTGTTAGCTTTAGAGCATGGATTTTGGTCTGGATGGACCCTTGGTCAGGGTCTAGGAGCTTTCAATTTGGTTTTGTGTTGGTTTTTGTGTTTTCTGGCCAGTTGAACTTGGATGTTTAACTTTGGTCAACATTCAGAGAAGAAGGCCTCAAATGGAAATTCCATCAGCGCTGTTAGATCCGAAATATTGACTTTGGGCTAGAGGGACCTTTGGTTCGGTCCCGAGGCTTTCGGACTCATTTTAGGCCATGGTGTTCAATTTTGGTAAAGTTGGCCTAAAGTTGGTTTTTGGGTATGGGGTCCACTTTTCATTAAATCGACCTCCGTTGGGATTTTCGTCGATTTCATTGAGTCTGGAATACCGTTTTGTTGAATAGCTCAGCTTGTTTGTGTGTGTGGGACCTCGAATGCATTCTTGAGAGACCATCGGAGAAATTTCTCATGTTGGCATAACTGTTGGCAGCTGGTTGCTATCATGGCACTAGAAGGCCATCATCCACACATGGGCATGGCCTCGTGCACACAGCAGTGCCAACTGCCCCTTCCTCTTGGACTCCGCCTACGTGCCGCCTGGGCAGCATGCGCATAGGTTGCGCGCTCATTGGCTGCGTGTGTGCGGGCTGGCATGGCTGCCGCATTGCCAGGCATATGCATGCTCCTAGCCCACGTACGCAGCACCCGACCGTGTGCGCCTAACAGTGGTGACAACCTACATCTTGGCCATTTATTTCATTTTCAATTCTTTTAAATCCCAACTTCATTCCACCATTAAAATCAGCTGCCAGCACACTAATTCTTCACCTCTGGTCATCCAAGTTCCTGGAGGAGGATTGTCATTATGTTTATGATAGTGTGATTGCTTTTTGGGATGTCACTACCTCGACCATCACGAGTGGCACCCATCCAACCCCCGGATGAGCGAACCATTAGAATCCAACTGTTAGCCTAGACTAACAGCTTAAAACCAGTGCAGAAAGTAAACTAGCATTCAATCTCTAATAAAACCAACTCTATAAATATATAAAATACACTGCGGAAATCCCTCCCTAGAATTTGAAAGTCATCGTACTGAAAAAATCTATCAAACTATAGTGCGGGGTTGCAACCCCAAAACAAAAGAAATAGTCTAAGCCCGAATCAAGTGGGCTACAACCAATAAGAAAGAAACCAATGCACCTCAATCGAACAACTCACCCTTGATATCTTGAAGTGTCTGGCCTATAAGTGAGGTCATGCGTGAACCGCCGGAAGATTTCTTGTACTCATAATAAGATAAGCAAGTGCAGTATCAGTATACTACCACTATGTACAGGTAGGTTCATCAGCCAGTTCCAAGTAAAATAGTGTATGAAAAAGTACAGAAATCAAGTAGGAATACAGAAAACACATAGGCAAGTCAACATGTTTCCTAGACTGCAAGTCTCTACCTAACTTGTCCTACATGTATATCACTTCACATTTATGATCAATAACCCACAACACGAATAGTCATGTTCTTCTACATATCCCGAACCTACCATGGATCCCCTTTAGACAACACCTAAGTGTTAGATAAACAACCCGGTCTACACCAAGACCAAATCGTAAAGCAATGTGACATCCCGACCTCTCAAGGCCAAAAATACACAACCGCAATTGAAGTTCACAACCCGGTACACTAAAGGAACCATTAAATAAAGATGCAACAACATAATAAAGTAAACCCTTACCAGTCATGGTACCCGAGCCAACCGTTAGTATTATCCCATACCAAGCGTGGTACCCGAGCTAATCGTTAGTATATTTCATACTAGGCGTGGTACCCGAGCCAACTATTAGTATTATCCTGTACCAGGCGTGGTACCTGAGCCAACCAAAGTTAAACAATCTACAGTCACAGAAATGAACAATCAACTTGTAAAACCAACAAGCACAATACCACTTTCATTTTACCAGACTGCTAACAGGACTATTAGACACTTCTAATCATTCCCTAAGCAATGCATTTCATACAAATACTTAGATAAGAGTACTTAAACACACACAGCATACAGGAAGCAAACCATCACCTACCTCGAAATGATCCAAATCTCTACACAATCGAAGCTTTCCTATTTCTCGAAGGTCTTGCCGGTTCTTGGTCTAAAACAATACACAATAACCAATAATTAATCTTTATGGCCTAAATTTCACCTGATTACATATAATCCTAAACCCTAGGACACCCATGATCATTCCACCCTTTTTCCCGGGCTTCTCACCATTAATTCACCTAGTTCTACCATTTTGTGGATAAAATTAGGAGATTAAGGTCACACGATCATAAAACAGTAAATTTAGCAACACCCAAGAACTTCTACACATAGAATCCCCCTTTTCTCCTTGATTCTACCCTCCTTAAGTCATTCCAAACCTTTCCCCAAGTCCACTCCTAGCAATCCTACTGCATAGGAAAAGTATTACGGAGTTCGGGGAGTAGAGACCTTACCTTAGGGAAGAAAAACGATGAAGAATGGAGGAAAAATTCTTGAAATCTCCCTAGCCCTTCTCCCAAATGAACTTGTGAAAACTTAATATTTTTGGGGAAGTTTCTGCATTAAATCTCATCATGCTCTGCTACAGCGGTCCACTCCACTATAGCGGTACCGTCGTAGCGGATTCGTCCTCTATGTTAGAGGCTGACCGACGTTGACTTCCGCTGTAGCGATAATTTCTCCGCTATAGTGGAGGTTGCTATGGTGGAGTGTCAACCGCTATAGAAGTTGACACAAGACAAAAAGTCATAAAATCTCCAAAACTAGTCCATTTTACAACACACTTATTTTCCCGACGTTCTGAAATAACCTCTTCATGTCAACCTCGATTTCGGAAGTTCTACTTACCCGAATTCGATTTTGAAAAGTCTCCCGGACTCCTTTATCTCTTGGCTATGTGGAAAACTAGATAAAATCAAGACATCTAATGCAATCTTGACCCGAAATTTCCTAGACTATACCTCACTCCAAAATTGGCCGAAGCTAGCCTAGCCTAGAATCTCAAACTCCCAAACTCGGATTTTTCTAACTCTAAAACTTGGCACGAAAAGTTTACCCATAACGATGGACCTGGTCTTTACAACAGATACCAATTTAGCCATCGTTCATCCTCGAATGATAAAACCCAAAAATACAAAAATATAAAGTAGGAAGAGTAGTACTTGTATCCTGAAATAAGAGAGGGTAATTGTCCCGCATGTCCCTCTCGATTTCCCAAGTGGCTTCCTCAACCGGACGATGCTTCCATTGAACTTTTACCATGCTGATCACCTTTTTCCTCAATTTCCGGACATCCCAATCAAGAATCAGAACCGGCTATTCTTTATAGTGAAGATCCTTATCAAGTAACACCTCATCCCACTTGATGATGTAGTTCCCATCACCATGGTATCACTTAAGCATGGATATATGGAATACCGTATGGACACCCGACAAACTAGGTGGAAGTGCTAACTTGTAAGCCACTGGCCCCATAATTTGAGAACCTCAAACAGACGGATGAACCGGGGGCAGAGCTTGCCCCTCTTACCAAAATGCATGACTCCCTTTATTGGTGACATTTTCAGCAACACTTGTTCACCAACCTGAAATTCCATGTCTCGGACCTTGCGATCTGCATATTCCTTCTGCCTGCTTTGGGAAGCTAATAACTTAGCCTGAATACCTCTTACCTTTTCTTGCACTTCCCTTACCAAGTCTACGCCCAAAGGTTTCACATCGCCTTTCTCAAACCACCCAATCGGTGAACTACAACTCCTCCCATACACAGTCTTGAATAGTTCCATGTCGATACTGGAGGGTAGCTATTGTTGTATGAGAACTCACACAATGGTAGAAACTTGTCCCAATGACCCCCGAAGTCAATCACACATTCTCTCAGCTTGTCCTTCAATACTTGAATCATCCTCTCTGAATGACCATCAATCCAAGGATGGAAGGCTATACTAAAGGTAAGTTGAGTGCCCAACTCTTCGTGCAACTTACCCCAAAACTTGGAAGTAAACTTCGTACCCCTGTCTGAAATGATGGAAAGTGGCAATCCATACAATCTCACAATCTCCTTCACGTAGACCTTAGCCAATTACTGCAAATTGTTATCCACCTTGTACGGAATAATGTGAGCTAACTTGGTCAGGCTGTCAACAATGACCAAAATAAAATCATACTTCCCCAAGGTCTTGGGGAAATCCACCACGAAATCCATGGCTATTCTATCCCACTTCCACTCTGGAATGGGCATTCTCTGAAGTAGTCCTGCAGGTCTTTGGTGCTCATACTTTACCTGCTAGCAATTCTGACACTTGGACACAAAATCAACTATTTCCCTTTTCATACTACGCCACCAATAAAGTTGCCTCAAATTCCTGTACATCTTGGTTACACCTGGATGAATAGAATATCACAAACAATGAGCCTCTGCCAACACCTTATGAATCATGTCATCATCTCGAGGAACACATATCCTTCCTCTAAAGTTTAATACACCGCCAGAGTCCAACGTGGCATCCCCGAACTCTCCAGATAATTCCTTGCCCCAAAGCCTGCTCAACTACGAATCCTGAAACTATTTGGCCTTTATCTCCTCTATGAATGTGGATTTGAACTCAACACTGGCCAAGATCCCACCTTGCTCTGAAATACCCAAGTGCATGAACTTGGACTCCAATGCCTGAATTTCCCTTGCTAGTGGTCGTTTGGACATTCTCAAAAAAGCCAAACTGCCCATGCTAGCTGTCTTCTGGCTCAATGCATTTGCCATCACATTAGCCTTACCCAGATGGTACTGAATAGTCACATCATAATCCTTCAACAATTCCATCCACCTCCTCTGCCTCAGGTTCAAATCCTTTTGGGTGAAGACATGTTGCAGACTGCGATGATCAATGAACACTTCACACTTGACACCATAGAGATAGTGTCTCAAAATCTTGAGTGCAAAGACCACTGCTGCCAACTCTAAATCATGAGTAGGATAGTTTTTCTCATGCACCTTCAACTTCTAGAAGCATAGGATATCACATTCCTATCTTGCATTAACACGGCACCCAAACAATAATGTGAAGCATCACAGTAAATAATAAAGTCTTTACCTTCAACCGACAAGGACAAAATAGGAGCCGTGGTCAGAAGTGTATTCAGCTTTTGGAAGCTCTTCTCACACTTGTCGGGCAACACAAATGGTACATCTTTCTGTGTCAGCCTTGTCAAGTGATTAGCAACGAAGGAAAAATCCATAACAAACCTCTAGTAATAATCTACAAGCCCAACAAAACTCCTTACCTCAGTCACAGAGCTAGGCCGGGCCCAACTCTTGACTGCCTTTATCTTCTGGGGATCTACCATCACCCTCTTTTCTGACACTACATACCCCAAGAATGCTACTGAAGTCAACCAGAACTCACACTTGGTGAACTTTGCATAAAGATTTTGACGCCTTAAAATGTCCAACGCTACACGGAGATGTTCAGCATGCTCCTCCCTACTCTTGGAGTAGGCCAAAATATCATCAATGAAAACGATGACAAATGAATCCAAGTAAGATTTAAACACCCCATTCATTAAACTCATGAATGTTGCCGGTGCATTGGTCAAACCAAATGACATTTCTAAGAACTCGTAATGCCCATAGCGAGTCCGAAAAGCAGTCTTAGGAATTTCCTCAGGCCTAATTTTTAACTGGTCATACCCTGACCTCAAGTCAATTCTTGAAAAAACTGATGCACCCTGTAACTGGTCAAACAGATCATCAATACGGGGTAGAGGGTACTTATTCCAGATGGTAACCTTGTTCAACTGCCTGTAATCTATGCACATCCGCATATTACCATCCTTCTTCTTTACAAACAATACCGGAGCACCCCAAGGTGAAGCACTGGGATGGATAAATCCCTTATCTAGGAGTTCCTAAAGCTGAGTCATTAGTTCCCTTAATTATTATAGAGCCATACGATACGGAGGAATGTAAATGGGATGAGGGCCCGACCCCAAGTCAATACAAAAGTCAATATCCCTGTCCGGAGGTATACAAGGCAAATCCGCAGGAAACACCTCTCGGAACTCTGAAACAACTGGAACTGACTCAATAGATGGAGACTCCACACTATCATTCTGTATATAATCCAAAAAGGCCAGACACCCTCTCCCCACTAGCTTCTTAGCCTATACGAATGATATAATCCTGACTGGCTTAGACCTGTACACACCTTCCCACTCTAGCCTCTCCTTACCCGGAATATCTAGAGCCACAGTCTTGGTGTTACAATTTAACATGCCATGATAAGCGGATAACCAGGTCATGCCCAATATCACCTCAAAGTCAACCATATCCAGGATTACCAAGTCTACCCAAGTATACAACCCCACAAAAACTACAAAACAATTATGATAAACATGAGTCACAACAATCGACTCTCCAACCAGGGTAGAAACATGGATAAGGGAATCAAGGATATCACATACCAAGTCCAGGCCCAATGCAAAATTCACAGACACATAAGAATATGTACAACCTGGGTCAAATAACA
>QJPP01005888.1:0-22790 GCA_003996215.1 Jaltomata sinuosa | reverse complement strand
AAACAACAACAACACCAACATTTACCAATCTGTTGGAACATATGAGTCATATGTTGCAACAGATGACTCATATGTTGGATGAAATTAAAGCAGTAGCTACTGCTCTGATTTCATCCAACATATGACTCATCTGTTTCAACAGATGAGTCATCTGTTGCAACATATGACTCATATGTTCCAACAGATGGGTCATCTGTTGGAAACATAATAAGAGTAAACCAACAGATGGTATAGTTATTTCCAATATATGCTTAATATGTTGCAACAGATGAAGCATTTGTTGCAACATATTATACATCTGTTATGGTATTAACAAAAATTTTACCACATAATACACCAAGAACATCAACATAAATCAACATTTATCACTTGAATAACAATTTTGAAGAGCAACACCATACAAGAACAACAACACCAATATTTACCAATAAAACAACATCAATAACACCAACAAAATTCAATAAAATCAACAAAACAACAACAACACCAATATTTACCATCTGTTGGAACATATGAGTCATATGTTGCAACAAATGACTCATATGTTGGATGAAATTAAAGCAGTAGCTACTGCTCTGATTTCATCCAACATATGACTCATTTGTTCCAACAGATGAGTCATCTGTTGCAACATATGACTCATATGTTCCAACAGACATGGAAACATAATAAGAGTAAACCAACAGATGGTATAGTTATTTCCAACATATGCTTAATATGTTGCAACATATTATACATCTGTTATGGTATTAACAAAAAATTTACCACATAATACACCAAGAACATCAACATAAATCAATATTTATCACTTGAATAACAATTTTGAAGAGCAACACCATACAAGAACAACAACACCAATATTTACCAATAAAACAATATCAATAACACCAACAAAATTCAATAAAATCAACAAAACAACAACACCAACATTTACCATCTGTTGGAACATATGAGTCATATGTTGCAACAGATGACTCATATGTTGGATGAAATTAAAGCAGTAGCTACTGCTCTGATTTCATCCAACATATGACTCATCTGTTCCAACAGATGAGTCATCTGTTGCAACATATGACTCATATGTTGCAACAGATGGGTCATCTGTTGGAAACATAATAAGAGTAAACCAACAGATGGTATAGTTATTTCCAGCATATGCTTAATATGTTGCAACATATTATACATATGTTATGGTATTAACAAAAAATTTACCACATAATACACCAAGAACATCAACATAAATCAACATTTATCAGTTGAATAACAATTTTGAAGAGCAACACCATACAAGAACAACAACACCAACATTTACCAATAAAACAACATCAATAACACCAACAAAATTCAATAAAATCAACAAAACAACATAAACACCAACATTTATCATCTGTTGGTTTACTCTTATTATGTTTCCAACAGATGGGTCATCTGTTGGAACATATGAGTGATATGTTGCAACATATGACTCATCTGTTCCAACAGATGAGTCATATGTTCCAACAGATGGGTCATCTGTTGGAAACATAATAAGAGTAAACCAACAGATGGTATAGTTATTTCCAATATATGCTTAATATGTTGCAACATATTATACATATGTTATGGTATTAACAAAAAATTTACCACATAATACACCAAGAACATCAACATAAATCAACATTTATCACTTGAATAACAATTTTGAAGAGCAACACCATACAAGAACAACAACACCAACATTTACCAATAAAACAACATCAATTAACACTAACAAAATTCAATAAAATCAACAAAACAACATAAACACCAACATTTACCAATACAACAACACCAATAACACCAACATAATGTTCAAGAACAAGAACAACAACAACATTAACCCTAACTTTGAGGAGAATACTCAGTTCAAATCTTCTTCTTCTTAACTCAGTTCAAGTCCTCTTCTTATTCATTAACCAAAGCATTATTTTCAAAAACCCTAACTTTTTGAGATGCAAGACCCTTCTACAACTGTAACAACAGATTCCAACAACAACAATAACAAAAAATTTACTTCTATAAAAAATAATAACACAAGACAAGAACAACAACCAGACACAACAAAAATAACACAAGACACAATAAAAATTCAAATCTCAACAGCTGTTTGCTCAAACAGATCAACTAATATGTTGCAACATATTACTTGCAAAAATTAAAATTTTACTACTTTCACAACAATGTTGAAGAACAAGAATAACAACAACAACAAAAATTTATATTTCACTGAAGATACACATACTATTTTACAAATATACAATCATATCAAGTGTTAACAAATACCACAAATTAGGGTTTCTTTCATTTTTAAGCATAAAACAACAAAATCATCAACCCACAGTCCAGTTCTTCTTCTTTAATCAAAGCCCTAACTTTTTTAAAAACCCTAATTTCTCAACTTTTTGAACCAAATAAAAGAGAAGGCTTTACCTGAAAAGAGAGAGAAAGAGCAAAGGTCGATGGTCTACCCTGTTTATCGTCAGGAAAAGAACAGAGAAGAAGAGCTTCAGTTGGAAGCAAAATCGCAGTTGAGTGAAGAGAAGAGAAGAGAGAATTTTTTTTTTTCAAAAAAAAATGAAAACTGATTTGATCGGTGGTTAAGAGAGAGGAGAGGAAAAGAAAGAGAATTGGGGGAGTTGAAAAGTTTTTGAGTCTTTTTGTATTTTTAAAAAAATTAACAAGTTTTAAAAATGTTAATTTAGTCCCCAATTAAATTAATCCTTATTTTATGTGGTCTTTGACCTTGGGCTGGTCAAAGTGTCACCAAAATTAATTTTGAAACTTAAGTGTCACCTTCCATTCAATTTTCTCAACACTCTGCCTCTTCTCTGCGTGTCTACCAGGTATGTCTCTTTGTTTTCAGTTTCGGTTATTATTGGGTTTTATTTTTTGGATTAGAAGAAGACCCAATTCTTCTAGATGTCTCTCCGTTTTCAGTTTTTGGTTATATTTGTTGGGTTTTATTTTGGAGTTTCTCTGCATCCTTAATGATTTCTAATGGAAGAAGGAAGAATTCATAGAGTTGAACATAGTAAAATAAGAAATTGAAAGATTTCGTTGAAACTGTTCGTTTGAAAATTTGACCTTAACTTAAAATTGCAAGATTAAAGAGAGAGTAATTACAGTCACAAAAATCTGGTGTGGTTAGACCACCAAGTTTGAGAAAGTTAGTAAATTGGGAAGAAGGAAAGGTACTATCAGCTATTCAAAGTTCATCCTTCAGTATTTTAGCTCTTTCTCCTGAAAATACCTAGGAAGCTATTGGAACTACTCATTTGAAAAGTGTTGTAAGATATTTAAACTTTTTCCCACATTGATTAAAACTCTTAAAATGAAAAAAATTATCATAAGATATAGCATAGTCCAAAAGTTTACATGAACTTAAAATTTATAGCTGCTTCTCTTCTACTTATCTTATCTATATAATTATATGCAGCTTACACATATTTTGCCTCCGTTCTTTCATGGCTTTGCTATTTCAATTATTTGAAATATTTGTATATTAATCCTGGTAAAGCAATTCTTTATGACTTCCCCTTGAAATTTTTTCCTATCGTCTCTTGTAGTTTTATCATGTTTTTGTATCCTGTATCTTTGTTACGTCCTTTTTAGCCTATTCTTAGATTGTTTTTGTCTTGAGCCGGGGGTCTATCGGAAACAGCCTCTCTACCTCACCTCTGAGGTAGTGGTACGGACTGCGTACACTCTACCCTCCCCAGACCCCACGCTGTGGGAATACACTGGGTATGTTGTTGTTGTTGTTGTTGTTGTTCCCCTTGAAATTTTACAGATACCTATTCACCAAATGTGGCTGAAGAAATCGACGAAACAACTTGGCTAATAGCCGATTTAGCTGGTTCAAGTGTTACATATCTGAGATGAACTTGACTCTATTAACTCTCTGCTATCGAGGAAGTTTTGGGTATGATATTCTATCTCTTATGTGTATTATTGTTACTTTGCTTATCGGAGTTGGCCAAAAAATAATTTGTTCATATCTTGCTTTATGCTTTTGTTTAATAGACCTTACTTTTTTTCCCTCTTCAATATGAATATATTTATGATCTGTAATGCTACTATATCAACCTTAGAAACTGTGACCAACAACATGTAAAATGAGAGGGCTGGATTGGTTCATGGTGTCACAGTTGTTTCACATACCTCCTTTTACTGTTGAGCTTGCTTATTGGTTATACTGCTGCTAAGTTCATATTCGTCAAGCTTCGAACAAGAAATATGGGACTTTTAGCCTTTGTAACCTAAAATATTGTAAAGCTACCTTCACAGTTTAATCCCTGAAAAAGGACAAAGGTACATTTATCAGGTTGCAACAAATATGAGAATAATACAGATTTCTTTGTAGATATCTCCATTTTTCTGGAGTACTAGATCAGGTTAGGTTAACAATTAGAGTTTGTCTTTGTGTGTGAAAGGAAACAGAGAAGCTGCCTTATCTTAATACAGAATTGCTTTTTCTGGTAGATCTAAAGAGAACATTAATGCTTTTGTTGCACTTCTTAAAATGAAAATAATTTTGTAAAAAAATGGTCGAAGTGCAAGTGCTTCTATTTCTTTTAACAGAGCATTGATTGCTAAATTTCTATTGAGATAAGGAAATAACACAATTTCTTATCAATTTCATGGTTAATTCCAGTCTTTAATAAGTGAAAGCATTTGGAAAGCAGGAGGTCGATCCGCTCTTTCCAGCTAGTGGCATTTTAGACTTTACACAATATTTAAGAAACGTGTCTTTCATCCCAAAGCTAAATAGTCACGTGTCAAGTGTTTCACAGCTTCTTCATCAATTTTCTTCATCTCTACCGCCTTTCGACTCTTTCAATTGATGATGATGCTCTAATGTAACCATGGACGATGAGTTTTAGCCCGTTACTGTTGCTTTTCCTTTTCTCTCTTTATTCTTTCCTTATTAAATAAATCAGAATAGGAAGAGTTGAAGAGAACTGAAGATGATGAGGCGAAGAACTCCAAACATGTTGACTGAAGTTTCTTGAAAAAGAGAAAAGGGATAGAGAGATACAAAACAACAAAATTGAGTTGAAGATGAAGAAATTCAAAACACACCAACCATCGGGCGGCAAAATAAGAAGCTAGGACAAAAAATTAAGAAAGAAACATGTAGCTAGAACAACCAGCAAAAACACACACCTGGAGACTTGAGAGTAAAGAGAGCCCATGAAAATCGAGGAAACACTTTTTCTATTAAGGAAAAGAGTAATGAAGAGAAAAAACAGGGGGAATGATAAAGAGTGTACACGTAGATAACTAAGTAAATGTTGAAAAGACACATAAGTTGTATGCATAATGGGTAATTCTGTCAAAATGTTTAATTGTATTGCTCTGTTTTGGACTTTCTTAAAATTTTCCTGGTTAATTAGGATCTGGTGCAGGAACTGAACTGACAAACAATGTTGGATATCTGTATTTCGCTTATAAGTCTAAAGTAATGTTGGTTTCAACATGCCCGCTTCATCTCATGTCAATAAAAATCAAGTTGAGAGTAATTTAGACTCTTGACACAGTTATGTGACTTGTCTTATTTAGCATACAACTGAGTTGCCACGTTTCTCATCTTACTAATTAATTTTCTCAATTCTTTTGCTGGATCTCCCTCTTATCTCATGTACTAAACTAATTCTAATTACTATGTGTGTATCTTTTTTCCTACTAATCTATGTTTGTTTTGGTGACATAGATATCCTTGAATTTCAATATTCAAGCAATATTACGTTGTTGACATTATTAGTTTATCCAAAGTGTAGGACCTGGCAGTAGCTAAATGGAATTGCAAGGTTATTTCGTCGTCTTCTTTCTCATTTTTCCTCCTCTTCTATATTGAGTTGGAACTCCTATAACAAGCCTATTCTATTTTTGAATGCCTTCTTCGGGTGTTTTTTTGAGACTTGCAGAAAAAATGCAGCAGCTATAATGTTAGACTTTCAAAGTGGTAAGTTGGATATTGATAATTTCATATTATATAAACAGGTTTGTTCTAATTATATCCAAAACACGGCGACGCTCCTTCTCACATGATGTTATTTAGTCTAAAGTGGAATTATTGATTACCTATTAATAAATAAGAAGATTATTCTAGCAGCTTCTGTGTCTTCCATGATATCTGTTTCCATAAATAAAGAAAACAATAACTAAAACATACCCACTATAATTCACAACTATTCCAACATCCAAGTATTTGTAATAAACACAATACTTCAATAATCTTGGGAATGTCTCGAGTTGTGTTTACCCTTATACAAAACTTGTTATTGTTAAAACATGAAGCTATACACATTTCTTGTAATGCTTTATTTTTCAACTCTGATACCTAAAGCTAATAGCAGTATTATCTTAATCGCGTTCAAGTAAAACACACTGACAAGTAGATTTTCGGTAACGTTTAGTTAGTTAAATTTTAATGTTATGTGTATTAGATATTTACATAGCTTGCTGAACCTTTGGATTGTTCTATAAAATAGAACACAGAGCACAACCACGATAAAAAGAAATTGTTGATTTCCATTCATGAAGGAATATTATATCTATGATCACCATGATTGCTAGGGCAGTGGTATCTCAAGGTGCTCTGTGAAGTTATTGAAACCCTGCTACTTGTGCTACTCTTGCCACACGAGGGAAAACATCAAATACACCTGCGAAGGAAGTCATGAAAATGGAGATGTTTAGTAGCTCCATTTACTTTATATTATGAGGTTGTATTTAGTTTGTTACGAATTTTGTAATGCTACATGGCTGAATAGAGATTTACTTTGTTATAACTCAGTCCTCCCTTTGTAACATTTAAACAGGCACAACATTATTGTTTAATAATATGTTGAATCCATGTTAACTGTATTTAGAGATGTGTGCTTTTGTTGGCTCAAGTACACTATATAGAGATGTGTACACTTAAACGCCTTGATGATTTCGCACATATCATGAAAACGTCGTTATCGTGATGACATGAAATACGAATTTGCTATGTTTTCTTAAAACGTGCTAAGTTTTCTTTGAATTAGACGCACGCTATTGTTTTTTATTTTTTTTTGTGAACATGTTTGCTGACTTACTTGAAAGGTGGTGCCATTCATGTGCAAATTTACTGTATGCTTATCTATCTATCTAACATTCTCTACTTTATGTAACAGGTCTCAATCCTACGGTTAAATATCTCAACTTCAAGATGCATCGGATTTTGTTATTTATTTAAATAATTAAAATATACATATCTTGTAAAACTTGGGTCCTTGACAAACAGTATTAAGCAGTTAGTATATTTTGTATATTTATCTTTACAACTTATAATTTTAGTTGGCATCGATCTATGTTATCGTACATACTTAAAATATTTTTAACGTTGGGCTCGTGTCATGGGCCATACTCCCCTAGTAGAATTATAAGACAAACATTTGAAGTATTTAAATATTTTTGTTAGTTTGCTGAGATTAGAATATTTTTAAAATATCTATAAAATTAAAAATGATGCAATACTTGATCTGAAATATTATCCAAAATAATTATATTGAAAATTGCCCCAAGCAATAATGACGAAATAGCCCATGAGTATTGTTAATAGTGCAGTTTTATAATGTATCTTGATGGCACATGACCGCTCATATACTCATAGGGTGGTGCTCTTTAATTACTTTGTAATATACTAAACAAGTTACAGAAATCAATACACACTTAGAAATATTTAAAATAACGTAATATATCTCCAATAAATTAGAGAATTAATATTTTAAAATAGAGCAATTTACAACGGAGTTGCATTGTTTAGTGTCTGAATTTTGTATACATTTGCAAACACATGTTTAATTAATATATAATTGATGTACAAAAATAATCATGTATAACTTTTTATATTATTTGCTAAGACATTTTCACATCATAATATTTAAGGAAGAAAATAATAAATTGTTCTTACAAGTATTTAGCAAACCTAGTAGTTGCGATTGAACATGAAAAGTACAATTAAATTCATGCGATAAACTTTCAATCCATATATAATAGTATAATTTTATATATTTGTATTTATAAGCTCTAAATCTTATCATAATGTGAATTTAGAATCAAAATATAAATATAAAAATAAGGAAAATGATATAATCACGATCTGATATTGGAAATATTTCTTACGAAATTGGTTTAGGGGTAGGATAGAGAGGTAGTTATTGCAAACTTTGATTGCAATTTCTTAATAATTTTCTTTTGATCTCATGACCTGTACTGAAAAACAACGATTAAAAATATATCATTCAATAGGATAACAAGGAAAAATTAAAATAATACAATAATTATACATAAAAGTGAAAGATAACTTTATTTATATCGTGAATATAATACGTAATTTAAACCCTTTCACTTATAATTCAAATTTCAGATATATAAATTTATTTTCATTCACAGCTCATGTGATAACCATTGTTATATAAGCACGGACAAACTTGTATACTTACAATTTAGATGTTGAGAGCTATAAGTATGAATAAATCACTGGCTTTAGGTCCTAATCAAAGTATTTTTGGACAATAATAAAATAAAAAGAAAACAAAGAAATTAAGAATAATGCAATTTCATAAAATATGAAAATGATCATGGTTACTAATTAAGTTGCTAAAAATTTAACTCGGCGTGACCCATTATGGAAGAGCCCAACCCAAAAGACTAGTCTGATAGATGGGAGAACCCATTTAGCCTATAAATCCATTGACATTTCTCTATTTTTCCAACGAGGGACAATTGGTTCACAACACCATCCTCTTAAACTCTATTCATAGTACTTTTTCAACTCTTTGGATTTTATATTAGGAACATTTTGCCCCAATATGAAGGCATCAACGATTTGTAGTTGATCAAGAGTACTCTAATCCATTTTCTCCTCTTCTTCCTAGGTTGTCGACAGCTTTAACAAATATGGAGGAATATCAAATGAAAGCCTTTCTACTTTAGTGCTTGAAACTTCGACAGATGTCAGTTAGAATCTTGCAATAGGCTGAGGTCCTCTCCATTCAGCATGTCCAACGACCCAAACCCAAAAAGTAACAAGCTGAAAATAGTTTGATATGTGCCGATCTATAGTAAGTGAAAATTCATCTGATCGGCCTTAACTTGCTTGGTTATAAGGCACTGCTATTGTTATTATTTTTTATTACGTTTGTTTGTTTAAATGCTCCTCTTCCTCTAAGGATCAACTGGGAGTTTGTTTATACAATTGAAGTACTAATTTTGTTGGAATCAATGTCGTTAAATTCTACGTACATGTAAATTTTTTAGTGTAAAATCAGATTATCGTGTGAAGTGAGAGAAATTGACTGAAAACGAAGGGCACAACTTTTTTTAAACATATCTTAATTTTTGTGCATAATTTTATTTCTTTTAAGAAAATAAAGATACGCCAAAACTAAAAGAATAAATCATCTAATTTCTTTTGTGGTTGTTAATGGGGAATAACGTGCAAAGCACATTCATAGAGACTGGTCATATTAAAAGTGTGAAGGGCCTTAGAAATATGATTTGAACTTTTTATCCTTTATTAAAAGTCTTTATTTTAGACAAAATTATCTTTTTATTATTTTTCTTCAATTATTATATTATTATTTTTGTAATATAATATTGACTTTAATAAATATATAGAAAAATAAATAGGAAGACTCCTAAATATATCAGTTTTCAATTTTTCTTTCCCTATATGGACTTTGACACCTAACTATATCAGTTTTCAAAATCTCCTAATATGACTTGGCATAAACTTGTAATCTTAATCAAAGTTTCAAGAAGTTTAGTTGTTTAATTAAGATACAGCGCCCTAATTATTGTTGAAGTTTTAAAGCAACCTTCACAGTCCCAGTGAAACACTAAAAGCAGAAGAAGTAAAGGAAGAGAAAAGGAGCTCAACAATGACGGGAACCACACAGCAAGCAAGGACATGTCGACGAAAGAGGCTGACATACAGATGATGTTGACCACTGAAGTCCTCCTCGACACTAAGAATTGTGACTTGCAAATGAAGTGTTATGTCTTTAAGAGCCGCAACGATGGTATCAACATTATTAACACTGTAAAGACATGGGATAAGCTGCAAATGGCTGCTAGGGTTATTGTGCTATTGAGAATCCTCACGACATAATTGTGCAATCTGCCAGACCCTATGGACAAAGAGTTGTCTTGAAGTTCACACAATATACTGGTGCACATGACATTGCTATCCGTCACACCCCTGGAACTTTTATCAATCAGCTTCAGACTTCATACAACGAGCCATAACTTCTTATTCTCGCCGATCCAAGAATTTATCACCAACCTATCAAGGAAGATGCACTTGAAAACATCCCAATTATTGCTTACGGTGACACTGATTCACCAATGCATTATGTTGACATTGGTCTGGATAGAATAAAGCATAAAAAGGCAACATACAGATAAAAAGGAGGCCGCCAAAAACGTCGTGCTCCAGTGATCGAGTTTTATTTCTTCTTATTTTAGGTTTGATTCAAGTTGTCTTCTTGCATTCATTATTATCACCCTTTATGTCTTTATTTTTATCTTTTAGTTAATATCCTTAAAGATTATATATAAATTATACACAATCAATAATTAACAATGAATTCTCCGCTTTTGATAATTTCTCGTGTTTTTCTTTCAGTTGAAAATTTCTGATCAAAACATTGGACGAAATAAACATGTTGACGTCGAAATAAGTAGCCAAAAGATTAAAGGTTTATCTCTTTTCTTTTTTTCTTTTTTTTTTGTTTAATTGTGACTTAGTTTTGATATATTATTTAGCTATATTTTGGTATATTATTCTTTAGTATTGTAGTTAAATTTTTAATTAAACTTCTTTCTTGAATTCGAAATATAAGGTTATATGTAAGTGTCGAGTCTTGATATGAAGAGTTTCTATTTGCATGATGAACCTATAAATTTAGAGTTATAATCAACTCTTTTAATTTGGGACTTACTAATTATGTTTAAAGACTAATCAAGTACGTTATTCATTGTAAATCGAGTTTAATCTTTCTATCTATATCTAATTTATAAAAAAAAAAACGAACATAAATATTTACTGACAAAAATATTTTGGATAAAACTCCTTTAGGACCACACAAAAATTGAATCCCATCAATCTGCTTGTTTGTAGTCGTTGGGTTAAAGTATCCCCCTACCTTATGAGTTATATATGTAACTATTTTCTTTATATTTGTAAGTTTTATCAACTTTTTCCTTTATGAGAGTATGACTTTGCCCAGACAGCTTCTAAACTTATTGAGTTTACCCCAGGTTTGCATAGATATTGCCCCCACCGCAATTCAGATTAGATCCGTCACACATGCATATGATTTGCAAAATATATTTTGAACATTATTTCATGTACACAATTTATGTTGCTACCATTCAAAATCTAAATTATCTTTTTAATAAAATAATTTCATGTTGGATAAAATTCTAGTTATTTAAGATTTTGCCTAATGATTAGGATGTTGAAAGTAACTGAAAATTGAAACTTTTAGATTCATAGTGTAACAGACTTCAAATTTGATTGATATCTATCATACAATTCAAGTCAGAATTTAACACAAAAATAAAAGATACCTACGTGAACATGTATTTAAATATGAAGTAACTTAAGAGGATCAAGAGTTCCATCAAATCTTAAAAGTTGTGAAAGTGTGATTGAATTTTTTACTCTTCATTAAAAGACTATAATAGACAAAATTATTATTTACTATTTTCCTTAAATTATTAATTTGTTATCTTTCTAATATTATAAGTCTATACTAGAGCTTTTTGTGAAATTTTCTCATTTAACATTAAGGAGTCCTAAAATATATGGTAAGAGGACCATTATGGTAAAAAGTATTAGGAAAATTAATAATTAATAGTCCTAAAATATATGATAAGAAGAAAATATATTTTAAAAAATTAAGAAATCTAAAATATATGGTAAGAGTTCTAAGGTTTTCTCTCATAAACATAGCTATTAAGACATGTAGATAGTTCTGAATTAATGCTATAATTATTTTGACGCAATAGAACAAGTAATTTTTTTTTCTCAAATTTTGCCCGCTTTAAATTTCCTTTATGTACTCGGAAAATTCTTTTTTTTTTGTGTGTAATTCAAATGCTTTCTTTCTCGAATTATTGACTTTTGATATAAGTGTCAAAATTTTATTCACTATATTTGATTTTGCTCCTTAATTGTTATGTGATGGTAAGTTATCATGTTCCTTTTTAAGTACACTTTTTATCTTAAAAATTTTACTTTTTTTGTAAAGTTTTATATTTAATAATATAACGTACACACAACTATTTATTCTTTTTTTTATATATTTATTATTATTTAGTGTGATACACATGTGCAATGCACGTATTCTTAACTAGTAATATATTAAAAGAACAAAGATCCTTAATAATATTGATTAAACTTTTTATTCTTTATTAAAAGACTCTATAATAGATAAAATTATATTTTACTATTTTTCTCAATTTGAATTATTTTTATAATGAAAAAGTAAGGTTTTTTAAATCTAAAATAACTGAAAAGATATTACATAAAAAAGTAACGACGTGGACTTTTAAACAATAAGGACTTTTAAACCTAAAAAAATAAATGGAAAGAAATTAAATGGCCATAACCCTAAATTAATGAAAGAAATTAGATGGTCATAACTACAGTGGGCCATTAAACATTAAGGATTAAACCAAAAATCTAGGGGAATAAATTAGATGACCCATTCACTTTCTCATATATTTCATAAGTTCTATGTTTCCTCCAGTCAACAACGAGAACTTTCTTGACCAGATCCTACCATCAACATCGGTAAACTCCATCGGGTCTCCTACGCCCCTTCCAAGACCCCGATGCTTGCTAAAGATCGAATCCCACAGAGCTCCAGAGATCAAGACTCTTTGTCTTCACTTTCCTTTTTCTGCTTTTAGTCTAGATTTTCTTTCTTTGTTGTTTATTTTGTTTCATTTGGTCCTATTTGGACTTTCTAAATATTTTTTGCTCAATAATAGAGGCCCCGAGCCTCAAACTTTTAATTTAAAAAAAAAGTCACCCATCGATTCTAGGGTGTCAGAAGATTACTAAATGAAATGGTTGATGGGGTGAACTTATCTTGAAGAAGAAATATACACTAGCCTTGGGAAAATCGCATCACAGGTCTTTTGGAATGAGTTGTTAAAGTTATCAGGTGAAAACTCGAATAACTAACTTAAATGCGTATTCTGTCTCGAGTCATTCGCTGCACCGGTCCTACCTTCGCTGCAGTGGTCCCGCTATGGCGACCAAGCCCTTGCTATGGTGAGACTTGATGTTTCGTTAACCCCCACTACAACAGAACTCTGACTACTACGATGATCCTGCTGCAGCGAAAAATCCACCGTTGCAGTGGTGCCTCGTTAACCAGTAGCCCGATAAAATTGTACTAAGTTTCATTTCACAAGACACCACAACGCTAATAAAATATGCAAACCCCTATAAACACTCACTATGAATTCACTCGTAGTCTCATAATTCCTTATCGAGGCCTAGTTCACTAGATCATCTCCTAACGGAACACAACACAATAGAACAAGGCACGAATCATCATAATTACACACAAGTTTCAGTTTTTAAACCTCCCTATCTTTGAGTTTTACTAGATCAATTTACTACGGAGAATATAACAAGGGTACTATGGTCCTAACCAACCCATAACGACGAGATGAATCATTACATCAGATACAAGTTAAACCACCATTCATCCCCAAATAGACAAGAAGAGAAACAAGGAAAAAAATACCTGACTTAGCGAAAAGCTAGGGATACTTGCTATGCATGTCTGATTTGGTCTCCCAAGTGGCCTCCTTCACAAAATGGTTCTTCCACTGGACCTTCACAGACGCAATCGCTTTGGATCTCAGCTTACAGACTTCTTTATCTAAGATAGCCACAAGTTCCTCTTCATAAGACAAATTCTCATCAAACAAGGTCGAATCCCATCGAATAATGTAAGTACCATCACCATGATACCATTTCAACATAGAAACATGAAACACGGGGTGTACCCTCGACAAATCTAGAGGCAAAGTCAATTCATAGGTGTAAGGATCCTTCCGGTCATCTTCACATTTTCGCTTTTTTTGTACTGTTAGAGCTTACCTGTAGTGGTCCTAATTCATTTATGACTTGCTGGAGCTGGTGGTTCGGTGCCCAGACCATTTGTTAGGTCATTATGATTATTTCTCCATTTTAGAGCTTTAACTTAGGAAATCATTGACTTTAGTCAACATTCTCAGCAAACGAGTTCGAAATCGAATTCTGATAGTTTCATTAGCTCCAGAGCATGAATTCTGACAGTTTCATGAGATTTTATAATAGTTTTATCTCTCTTTCTGAGATTTCAGGCCTGTTGGAGTTGAAATTTTGATTTTGATCAACTTTCGATAATTAGAGCATCAGATTCAAAATCTAACAGTTCCATCAGCTCTAGAATGTCGAGTTTGGATTAGGTAGGTAGTTGGTTTGGGTTCCGGGTGAGCCGGGCTTATTTTGGGTGTTTGGTTGAAATTTATAAGTGTTGACTTGGGTCAACACTTCATCGAAATGACCTCGTATGGAAGTTTGGTCAATTCTGTTGAGTCCGGAACATCCTTTTCACTCTAGTTACTTATTCGGTTTGAATGAATCAGGTTTTGATTGTGCCCGGAATCCCCCGTGGGAATATTTCTAATTGCTAGTTTTTCTGCAGTTGAGAAGTGCTCAACGCGATCTCACAAGAGCACATGATCGCACCCTATGTGCTTTTCTCCTCTAGCACAATTGTGCCTGGGCATCGCAATCATACCTGTGCCCCTATTCCTCCTTTAGCACGATTGCTCCTGGGGACGACGATCGCGCCAGTGCTCTTGCTGCTCCATTAGCGTGATTGTGCTGCCTGTGACCTACAATATAAAAGCTTGTCCCTCGAATTTGCAGCCTAAATGTCTCATTTCCACTCCCAGTCTAAACCATTTCTCTCACCAAAATCTTGGGCAAAGTCATATCATAGTCGTGGAAATTCGTCGATTGGTGGTTTCCATCGTCTCCTCCTTCGATTCGGTGAGCCTCTCTTCTCCAATTTCTCCATATCCATGGCTAAGCTTCCATGGTTAATTCCTAACTTGTCCTGGGGTTGATTCTTGTGTTTTATCTGCGTGGTTGGGGATTAATCGTTTGTTGAGAAACATATTCTATCTCGTTGACCTTGTTCCCTCTCTTCGTGGTACGTAATTCTCCGTTGTTATTCTTGGTTATATAAAGTTTTTGCATTTTAAACTCCTCTTCTTCTCCGGGCTGTTTTGGGCCTATTCCTTACCCGAATTATGCTCATTTTCTGGGCATGAGTTCCTGGCAGCGTTGGGAACTCCGTGGTAACTTTCATTTTTGGTTTCAAGTTATGGGGCCCACGGGCCCATTTATGACCCAAATTTTAACCCATTACTACCATTATGAGTATCGTTAGCTTCATTTTGACAAGTAGATTATGTTTTTGATAGTTTGACTTCAATTCGAGGCTTCTCGAAGTAGTTTGGGCTCGGGCAACGACCTTTCAATAACTTTCATCGAACGCCAGGTAGGCTACAACTTACCTATCATAGACTTGGTCTATATAGAATATAAGTGTACTATTTAGCATCCTTAGGATGGGTTTACTAGTTTGGCACCCCAGACCTTGTCCGCTTTCTTTCTGTCCATTCTTCTATTCGTGCTTCAGTATTTGAATTAGTATGGTAGTATTACCCTTTACGGCCCTGCGTGGAATTTAATTATGCCTTTGGACCATAGTTGGTGGGATATTTGGGAAGTGTCCGTGAGTCTCGGACACTGATTTGCGATTATGAGCTGGTTATCTATGTTGTAGAGCAGACTGAGCCTGTGCAGGGCCGATAGGTTGATTGTGAGTTGTTGAGCTGTTGATTGTACCTGAGCATTGCATTATCATGAAAAAGAGTTTTCTGCATTGATTTATTACTACTACAAGGTCGCGGTCCTAACTATCACTATTTTTCTAAACTTTGCATGGCCCTAAGGGCCCGTTTTCAGTGACTAATGGTTATAAATGGATTTGAAAACTAGTTTAATGGATCTTCTTGGAGTAAAAGAGGTTATATGATGGTTTTCACACCAATTTTGAGATGATATTGGACTCAACCAGGCCAAGAGCTAGATATGGTTTTATCACTGATTTTACTGGTTTTAGACCCGGATAGACTTCGAGCACACATATTGGGATATTAGAAGTTGGTATGTGGTCTCGGAGACCACCATGGACTTTGTCAATCCGGAGTAGGGGTTACAGGTTGAGAGTGCCGGAGGAGGGGTATATAGGGGAGTAGAGGTATACGAAAAAAGCTTTCTATGGGTCCTACCTGCTAGGCCTACGGGCGTCGGAGGAGGTGCATATGATACCTCTGGCACGACATATCATATCATCATTTCTGCATGGTTCCAACCCTTGTTTGCTATTTGCTGAGTGTACGCTCCAGTAGTATGGGATGCTGAAGGGTTTGTCTTCACTTGTATGTATTCCTCGGGTGTATGGGTGCTCATTTGGATTGTAGGTAAATTAGTTTACTTATGTAACACCCCGTACCTTTCAAAACTTATATGACTAAGTTAATATCGACGAAGGTACTTGAGCTCGAGATTGTGAAGGGGTACTTTAGCCTAGAATTTGAAATGGTCAAATGTATATAAGTGTTAAGTTAAAGTATAAGGATGATGGTTTTGAAAATGAGATAAAACAAGTGAGGTGCTTGCTCGACTTATCTAAGCTCTTAGGTGACAAGTAGGTGCATCACCTACCTATTCTAACGAACTAAGTTCCGAGGGCCGATTATGGGCAGAAATGTCACGCCCCAAACAATGGGAGGCATGACCGACACCCGGAGCCCCAAAAGGCCGATGGCGCCAAAATAGAGTGTATCTCTATTGAACCCGCTGGGGGTCTGAGATCGACAAGGTCTATAAGTATAGCAATTTGAAACACTGATAGCTCAATAGTAGGTAAACAACTCAAGGCTGATAAGGCTATTATCATAGTAGATAGCTAATATCAAGGCCGACAAGGCCATACCCAACACTGATATACATATACACGTCTACAAGCCTCTAGGAGTAAGTAAAACATCTCATATCCAGGACAGGGCCCTGGACTACCCATAAACTGTACATATACATAACCTGGTCAAAATATAAGCTAGACCTCTGACTCGTTAGCTCCAGGAAGAATGGAGCTTACCAAAATGGCTGAACTCTGCAACTCCTACTGAAGAGGTCTGTCTGGGTTTCTGTCTGGACTTGCAGGCATGAATGCAGTGCCCCCCAGGCAATGGGGATGTCAGTACGACAATAATGTACTGGCATGTAAGGTAGAAACATAATAGTAAGTCACAAGTAGTAAATCTGAACAAGATATAATATGAAACTTGTAAACTATAATTGGTAAGACTCGTTAAACTCTTTTCTCCTTTATTCTATTTTTAGAACACAACACATGCATTAACTCACACCGCAACTGACTCTTTATAACCCACACTGAACCACAATAGCACCTCGGCGCACCCTGTATATAATGGCCTCAATATGGCGGTAGCGCCTCGGCGCACACTATGTATATAATGGCCTCAATATGGCAGTAGCACCTCGGTGCACACTATGTATATAATAGCCTCAATATGAAAGTAGCACCTCGATTTACACTATGTATATAATAGTCTCAATATGGCAGTAGCACCTCGGTGCACACTAACACGCAATCCACGCGTAATAAGTGTATTACTAGATCGACCTTCAAAGCTACTCTTGTTACTTATAGAGGTTTATTTAGATAACTTCTTTAGCCTTGACTTACTAGATGTTGGAATCAACTTACCAAACACATATGAATGGGGATTTGACTTGGTAACCTTCCTTTTTTAGTTTCTAAAGCTTGATTAGGGATCACAACACAAAGAAGAAACTCGACAAAAGGATAACTTACGTTTCATGCAAAAAGAATCAGAATACTTAAATTCCTACAACAGAATACTCAAATTCCTTTTTTCAGAGATTTAGAGTTCCATTTCTAGATTCATGCCGATAAAGAATAAAGAAGCCTTAACATACCTTGTTCCTTCCAAAGATTGCGCTTACCACAACTTGGACTTTCCTTTATTAAGTTAATCATACTTGAATGGGTGTTTTTATCCTCTTTTTATTGATGCCTTGCAAATCTTAAGTACCCCCTTAAGCTTGAATGAATCTTGATCTTCTTAGAACCCTAAAGGGAGAGAGGGGCTGCCAAGAGGAAATGAGATAAGAGAGAAGTTTTCCAGCTTTTTTTGTGATCAATATTGATCAATAAAAGTCTGTATAAGGGGGTCTTTTTGGCTGACTTTTTTGAGTATATTTGGGCTAAAATGGGTCAAGAAACTTGGTCCAAAATTATCCTTTGCTTGGGCCTCAAAAGGGTTGTGTTTTGTGGCTTATTTTGGCCTTCTCTTGGGTCAAAATGTGGTCAATATTGGTGGATACCTTTTGTAGGTGTTTGGGCCAGATTTGGTTGTGCTTTGATGGGCCAACTTTAAGCTTCATTTGGGCTACCATTAGGTCTAATAATCCATGATGTTGCTGCCCGTAATTTGCCCTCGGAACTTAGTTCGTTAGTGTAGGTAGGTGATGCACCTACTTGTCACCTAAGAGCTTAGATAAGTCGAGCAAGCACCTCACTTGTTTTATCTCATTTTCAAAACCCTCATCCTTATACTTTAAATTAACACTTATATACATTTGACCACTTCAAATTCTAGGCCAAAGTACCCCTTCACAATCTCGAGCTCAAGCACCTTCGTCGATATTAACTTAGTCACATAGGTTTTGAAAGGTACGGGGTGTTACATCCTTCCCTCCTTAGAATCATTCATCCTCGAATGAGGGTAAAGCGTATAGAGCTCTAGTCCTTTAGGATTTTTTTGAAATTTTGGCAGAGTTTCCTCTATAATTGGGACTATCCAAAACCTGAAACTCAGCAAAAGTCCAGCACAATGCCTCACATGGCGATACAATGATATATAATTAAATGAAATCATTTGCATGTGTTTAAACCTGATCATATTTTCACAGTAGGAAGAATATAAAGAACATAAGGATATGACTTACCTCTATACTATCTTCAGGTCATAAATAATTGGGGAAATTTTTCCTCATTTCTTCCTCGGCTTCCCACGTCATTTCCTCGACATTATTATTTCTCCATAACACCTTTACTGAGGTTATTTATTTGGTTCTGAGCTTCCTAACTTGATGATCTAGGATAGAAATTGGTACTTTCTTATAAGATAAGTCTTCAGAAAGTTGAACATCTTTGATAGGCATAATACGTGAAGGATCTCCTATGCACCTTCGTAGCATCGATACATAAAATACAGGATGGACTGTCTCCAATTCTGAGGGTAACTCTAGCTCATATGCCACTTTTCCTACCCTCTGAATGATCCTGTATGGTCCAATATATCTTGGACTAAGCTTTCCCTTTTTACCAAATCGCATAATGCCTTTCATGGGTGAAACCTTTAGGAAAAACCAATCATTAACATTAAATTCCAAATCCCGATGTCGCATATGATTGCTGCCTACTCTGGGCTGTTAGTAATCTTTCTCGGATTAGCTTCACCTTCTCCATTGCCTGATTAACTAGGTCGAGCCCTAATAATTCTGCTTCCCCAATTTCAAACCATCTAATTGGCGATCTACACTTTCGTCCATATAAAGCTTCATAAGGAGCCATCTGAATGCTTTCATAGAAGCTATTATTATAAGCAAACTCAATTAGTGGCAAATGGTCATCCCAACTCCCTTTAAAAACTTGTACACAAGCTCGTAACATATCTTCGAGTGTCTGAATAGTGCGTTCAGCTTGTCCATCTGTCTGTGGATGAAAAGCTGTACTGAGACTTATTTGAGTACCTAAGCCTCTCTGGAAAGACCTCCAGAAATTTACTGTAAACTGAGCACCCCTATCTAAAATGATGGAAATTGGGACACCATGAAGCCAAACTATTTCACTAATATACAACTTGGCATAGTCTTCAGTAGTATAAGTTATCCTGACTGGCAAAAAGTGAGCTGATTTTGTCAGTCTATCTACAATCACCCATATGGAATCATACTTCCGATAAGTACGGGGTAAGATTGTAATAAAGTCCATGTTGATCACCTCCCATTTCCAGGTAGGTATCACTATACTTTGAGTTAGACCTCCGGGTCTCTGGTGTTCAATTTTTACCAGTTGACAATTCAGGCATTGGGCTACAAACTTTGCAATATTTCTCTTCATATTATTCCACCAATAAATCTGTCGAAGATCATGATACATCTTCGTCGCTCCTGGATGGATTGAATAGCAGGAATAGTGAACTTCTGTCAAAATTTTCTCCTGAAGCTCCCCGACGTTAGGTACACATAGACGGCCTTGATATCTCAGAACCCCATCTTCCTTAAGCTCTATTAGTGGTTGCTTCTGTTGCATAATTTCTTCCCTCAATCTTACTAACTCTGGATCATCATATTATTGTTCCTTTACCTCTGTTATAGGTGAGGATTCCGCTGTGCTTTGAATAACAACTCCCCCATTACCTTGGTCTAGTAGTCGAACCTGCAAATTAGCTAACTGATGTAGTTATCTTGTCATCTCAATCTTTCTATTTTCCACGTGGCTCAAGCTTCCCATGGATTTGCGGCTAAGTGCATCAGCCACTACATTGGCCTTACCTGAATGATACAAAATATTTACGTTATAATCCTTTAGTAACTCTAGACACCTTATTTGCCTTAGGTTTAAATCCTTCTATTTGAATAAATACTGTAGACTTTTATGGTCAGTAAACACATCTACATGGACTCCAAACAAGTAATGGCACCAAATTTTCAGGGCAAATATAACTGCTGCCAATTCAAGATCGTGACTAGGGTAATTTTGTTCGTGCTTTCTCAGTTGTCTCGAGGCATAGGCAATAACTTTACCATGTTACATTAAAACGCAACCCAACCCAATCCTTGAAGCATCACAATAAATAACGTAACCTTCTGTGCCCTCTGGTAGAGTTAAGACAGGCGCTGAAGTAAGTCTGTTCTTCAAGATAGGAGATTGTAGGCGCCATCATGACCTGAGAAAAAGGGTCGTGACAATAGGCTACCTCCCCCACACGTCTAAGAATCTCAAATGGACTAATGTATCTCGGGCTAAGCTTACCTCACTTCCCAAACCTCATCACACTCTTCATGGGTGAGACCTTAAGCAAAATTTGCTCCCCTAAAATGAATTTCATGTCCCGTACTCTTTCTGCCTACTCTGGGCTGCCAAGAGCTTATCCTGAATTACCTTGACCTTCTCCAATGACTCTCTCAAAAGATCAGTACCCCATGGTCTCACCTCAAAGACATCATATCAACCAATATGAGATCTACATCTCTTCCTATACAAAGCCTCAAACAGAGTCATATCAATGCTTAAATGATAACTATTATTATAAGTGAACTCTGCCTATAGAAAAACCCAATCTCAGTGACCACAAAAATCTATCACACATGCGTGGAACATATCCTCCAGAACCTGAATCATCTGCTTAGACTGCCTGTTGGTTTGAGGGTGAAACATTGTACTAAAATTCAGCCTAGTACCCAATTCAGCCTGCAAAGTCCTCCAAAAATTAGATGTAAATTGCGTACCTCTATCCGACATAATAAAAATCAAAACTCCATGCAACCGAACAACCTCTTAGATGTATAAGTTTGCCAACTTCTCTGCATTATAAATCACCTGAACTGGTACAAAATATGCAGACTTAGTTAACTTGTCAACGATAACCCATATGTTGTCAAACTTTCCCAAGGTCTTTGGAAGCCCTATCACAAAATCCATCACTATCCTTTCTGATACTAGCATGGATGACATGGACAATACTAGCATGGATGACACTTATCCTTCAAGGCCTTTTACACATAGTCAAGCTAAAGATCTCCAAGACCTACAAGTTTTTGTTCATGAAAAAGGAAGAATTGGAAAAGCTTAAAGAATATCAAAGGAAAGCATACAATATGTGGGTGGTCAATTGGAGTGAGGTGGAGGGAGGAATTCAAGAATTCCCAAAAGAAGGCAACCAAACAAGACCCTTACTTTATTAAGGAAAAAATTGTAATAGATAGTGTCTTTTTATTTCCAGGTATAAGTAGTAGTAATTCATCATTTTGAAGACTAGATTATTGATGATTGAATTGTCTTGAATAAACTTGATATTTTAGTTACTCTAGATTAGGGTAGTGATTGGGTTAAATTTCAATTGTTAGCTTAGATTGAGTGATTAAGATGGATTCCCTGTCACGACCCGATTTCTCGGTCATGATGGCACCTACAACCCCCGGTAGGTGAACCAATCCCTGTAGCCCAGAACAGTTAGTAATGGGCTACTATCTAACAAGTAAGAGAACAAGACGAATAAAATAGATAACAAGTATATAAATATATACATATGCGGAAACTAAACCAAACCCCAAGACCTGATATCATAGTACAGAGCCAAGCTACATACATGGAGTGCAAAATAAACCAAAACTATATATACAAATGTCTCCGAATGGTAATAGAGTACATGAAGCAAAAGATAAACTAAAGCTAAGCTCCAATCGCCAAGAGCTCACCCTCAGTCTGAAGTAGTCCCCAACAGATCTCCAAGCACGAATCACAGCGATCTAA